>VZTI01003214.1:0-41337 GCA_013397865.1 Struthidea cinerea
GCGGAGCTACGATGTAGCGAAGCTCTGCAGTTGCGGCCCGGCTTCCGACAGGGCAGGGAAAGGCGGGCCTGGGAATCCCGGGTCCTCCCTGGCAGAAGAAAGGCAGCTGGAAAACCTGCGGCAGCAGGACGGACGGCAGCCTCTCTCCCTCCGAACGAACGCCGAGCGCACCCACTGCCCGCCAGCCCAGGTGAAAGAGGGTGGCTCCCCGGACCCCTCCCCCTGTGGCCAGTCCCTTTGTTTCTCCCAAGGACCTAGCAATTTGTTGCTGTGGTAACATGCATGGGAGAAAAATTCCACAAGAGAGAAAAGACAAAAAACAGGTGAACTCCCAAAACCCCAACATATGGCTACTTTGCCTGAGGAGAAGGCTCTTTTTCCGTTGGAGGTCTGGCTGTGTCTTTACCCTTCCCTCTTTTTTCTTTCCCCTTTCCTTTCCTTCTCCCCCATGTTAAAGAAAAAATCATTAGCTATTTAGAGAGAAGAAGCAAATAGCCGTTTTTAAAATTCACGCCCTCAAATGTTGATTTGATGCTTTGAGGCATAAATGACCTTTTTAACCAGACCAAACTTGTCAAACAAAGAAACGATAGAAATAAGCTGCTTTGTTTTAATACAACGGGCTGCTTTTCAGGGAGAACTTCTAAACAGTTCTGCCTCCCTCTTCTCAACTATGTTAAATTAAACTTTGTCCTTTGCTAAATTTGAATTTAGATGTGTATGCTTTGTTGGAGAGATGGTGAGGGAATCTGGACAGTCTGTGCAAATTTGTCTATGGATTTCACCTCCTGAAACCCAGGGCAAGTGAATAATGCTTTCATCCACAGCTACCCCAGCTGGTATTACTTAGCACTGGAAAAGCAGGTAGGTGTGTGTCAGCACCTGAGGGAAGGATTAAAAGGGGATTTCTTCTTGTTTCAGAACTAAGGAGAGAGGAAGAAAGGGGGGAGAAGAGAAATAAAACTACTACCATTTCTTGAAACCTTTCATTTAAGTGTTTACATTGCTGTATACACCTTGGAGGTCAGATTTAAAAACTAAATATAAAGGTTTCCTAACTTCTAGGGATTTAATTGAGACTGGACTTGTGATTAAGTGTATACTGTACAAACAGGAAAAACACTTGGTGCATCAATGACAATTCTGTCATTATCAGTTTTATCAGATGAAAGAAATACAGAAAAGGTTAAGGTGGAAGATGTAAGGCAATATAAAAAATAAATGTCTTTATACAAGATAATGTTTTCTCTTTTCTACCTCTGTCCAAAAAGAAGATAAACGAAATTTTGTACTTGAGTAACATTCTTCTGTGCCAGCTGTGCTTTTAACAGCTGAAAGTAATCTCTTGAAAGAGTGGTATGTTTCTGAAGCAAGCACCACAGTATAAGCTTTTTCTTTAGGACATTAAATAGAGTTGGAGTAGTAGTCTGGTGTTACCGTTCTTACAGCTTGTCTGTTTTTGCTTATCCATATTCTTTGCCTTTTCTAACAGTGATCTGCATCAAAAAACAAAAAAAAAGGGGGGGGGCGGTATCTACTTATTGAATTTGTTCTGACTTCAGAAATTGAAATATGTCATTTAATTGTTCACGATTTTTTCCCATTAGTTATCTGTTCAGATAACTAATTTTCAAATACTCAGTGGGTGAGCAGTATGATAACATCGCAGGATCACATCTCTACTGTTCATTAATATTTGGTTGCTTGTCTCTTTTATGTTAGGTTTTATTTTATCTTAGGAATGAAAAGCACAGTGTGTTATGAAAGAATGTGAGGAAAGTTAATGTGGTCCCTTCATTTTTTTCATTTTTTTAAGACCTTCTGAAAGCTGTTTTGTATAAGATGAGAAGAAAATACCTTGCTTCCTCTCTTTGACCTAGTAGATGGTTCGTGTATAATCCCTAATGATAGCTTTCCTGACACTTTGGGTTCCATTCACAAAGGTATTTAACTTCGGTAGACTCAGCGATTGCCATGCATATTGTGTGATCTTACAGTAAAATTGTGTGGTGTTGGGTTTTTTGGTTGCTTATGGTTCATGGTTCTTTTTGGTTTGATCCCTAGCAAGAAACATCTGTACTTATGGCTTGAAATCTTTTATAAAGCACTCAAGTCAGATCAGGCTAAAACTTGGCCAGATGCTTTACTTGCTTCAGTCGGGGTGGATTGGACCAGCCACTTCTCAGATAACCTCAGTGCCTGTGACTTGAGAGAGAGGAGATAAAAAGTTTAAGTCCAACTATCGCTTTCAAACGTACTGAATACTTTCTAAAACATCAACATGTAAACAATTTATAGGTCACAAAATACTGCTTTCTGGAAGAGGACAAAGAGACTCTTGTACTACAGTCCCTGCAAGATCAGCGTGCAAGACCTGTTCCAGGCTGTAAAGTGCTTGATCAATCTGCTGTGTTCATTCGGATGTAGGAACAAGCTGTTACTGCCACAAGGAGTGCGTATGCGTGTACCAAACAGTACAGAGTCCCTGGTGGAATACTTGGGCCAAACCCACATAACTTTTTGACATAAGTATGAACAACTCTGCTTAATTATGCTGTAGCTTATAAGTTTGCACTTGATTCTGGTAGTTGATCCAGATTGCTGTCAGACAGTATTTTCTTGCACACAAACCCATGTGGTTTTGCTTTAAATTGCTGCAACTGTTTCAGTTCTAGTTATGCATACTTTAAGCAACTGCTAGATTCTCTTGTATTTGGTTATGTGAGTACTGAAGTGAGTAAGTATCTGGACGGAGCTTTAGGTGATGTTTTAAGCACAGCAGAACTTAGAAAACAAACCTTGCTGTAATTACACTGTCACTGGCTTTTATCCAGCCAAAGCTTATCTACTCTCCGAGGCCACAGACTATTTAAAGATTGAATTCTGCCATACATGTATAAGAGATCCACAAAGTAAGCTGCTGAAAATGCTTCTTCACCTGTTTGGCCTTGAGTGTGCTTTGTGCTGCCTTGACAACTCAGTCAACAAAAAACCGTGGATTTGTAGCTTCCAGGCCTGATTAATACAATGTACTGTAATTTAAAAAAACCCACAGGCCCTTTTCCAATTTAAATATTCCCACTGCTCCCAGGACTTCCCCAGCTTTCATTGTGCATTGTCTCGGATTAGTCATAATTTAAATATTTGTTTTGTTTACTATGGCCCGGACACTGGGAAGAGCCCCTGAAATTAATCAGAGCCTTCAGCATGGTTTTGGGGTCTCTTTGAGAAGGCTGTATAATGTGTTATGTACCTTAAAAACTACCAGAGGTACTACTATGACATCGTTTCCATGTTGTATTTCTCTAGCCCTGGTACTCACACAGAATAGAATTACAGCTCAGACAAGACATACTACTTGCTTGCTCTTGACACGTTCTTCAGTCACTGTTACTTCTGGACTGTGGGAGTGCCAGTGGGAAGTGAGTTGGTGAAGAACATTAAAGCACTGAAATGGAAAATACAGCAAAACACAAAGCTACCCATATTTAATTTTTCTAGATACAATGGTAACTGGCTTGATAAAATAGTTTTAGAGTTTTCCATTTTTTAATGTGAATTACCAAATGGCATTATTTAATTTTTTTGACTACAGCTGCTGTAGAAATGTGTGCACAGCTACTGTTTTGGTAAACAAAGCCTAGTGGCCAGATGGCAGTAATATTTAAAAAGTTGAGCGATATGGTTGGGGAAGCATCCAACTGGAATATGCTGTGTTTTGCTAGGTACCTTAGATTTAATACACAGTGAAAGACTTTAAATGTGTTATCACTGCAGTGGCTTGCAAGAACACATAGACTATTACGTAGAATACAAATAATGCTTAGTAAACTTGCAGTTGATTCATTCTGATAGGTGATCCAAACTGCTGTCATACTGTATTTACTTATACATAAACAGATGTGCTTGTGCTCTAAATGAGTATAACTATTCCAAACCTAGTTATGCATATTTTAAACAACTGTTAAATACTAAGTTTCAAATGATTTCTGGGTTTGTGAAGATTTAAATTTTTTAATATGTCCTTTCCTCACCCTTACTCTGTTCCATTTTCCCGCTTTTAAGGTTGAGGCTTGGTACATTTGGCTAACTGCTGTGTGACTGGAGAACTGCTCTTGAGAGAAGAAGAAGATATGCAGGGTATGGATGCTTAGGGTAGTTTGCTGTTCTTTTTGTATTTTTAATCTGTTGGGTAGTTGTTTACCATGATGCATTAAAGCAGTCAGCTTAGTGGTTTTGTCTAGTTTCTGAAAGTAAGCTATAGACTGGAAGGTTCTTGGCATCAGCTTGGATACAGTCAGACTTACTGGGAGATAATTAATCAGATTCAGTTCTTGGTGACCCATGTATGGAAAAATACAATCCTTGAGTTATTAAGCAGCAAATCACCTTTTTTAAGACGTGAAGTAAGTATAATGAATAGATGGTGGCAGCCTTCTTTCTGTCTTTTTTAAAAGTGGGATAGGTCTTCCTGCAAGGCTGCCTGTCTCTTTCCCCTCCCTTCCCCTCCTTTTGATGTGGCAAAAGTCTGCATTGTGGAACAGTTGAAGCAAACAAGCTGCACACCCCCCGCCCCCCATCCTGTCTAGACTGCCTGTTCCTCATGCACTGCTCTTCTTTGGGGCAGACATTACTCACAGGTTGTGCTGCTCTCTCCTCCATGAGCAACAGCTTGGGCTCTTTTCCTCTCTTTATTAGCTAGTTCACCTGCTGCTGTGTTAGATGTCCTCCATCTGAGGTGGGTCAGTCTGCCCTGCAAACTATTTCCATACAAACTTCTTCTGCTTGTCAGAGTGCAGCAGATAGGAAGTAGGTTTTGTGGCAGCTGCAGCCTGATGCTGGTCCAGGCCTAGGAGCACAGGCATTCCATCAATATAGCTGTTAGCCTGGCTGTGTCTTAGCCCACTCTGCTGTTGAGCCTTCTCACCATTATTTCTCAACAGGATGCTGTGCAGTCCATGATAGAGGAAGAAATATATCCCTCTCCCCACCCTGTGCAGATGATTTTTGTGGATTATGAGTAGGAATAATACTCTGTTGCTGCAAACATTAGCAAACTGCCCCACGTGTGTTGGAAGCTTTTTCTCTGCCCTTTGAAGTGGTAGTGACTAATGATGTGCAGCATTCAAATGTTGGAAAGAGAGGCTTCCTTACAGCAAAGCCTTTCGAGTTCTGAGGAAAAGAGAGCAAAACAAACTTCATAATGTCAATGAAGTCACAGGTACTTAGTGGTATTGCAGTAATTTTCTGTTTCTTCTTTACCCTTAAAATACTGTTAGAAGGAAAGATAATTTCAAGAAAAGATGTTTTCTTACTGGAGAACTCCAGTCAGGAGCTCTAAATTCAAACTAGTGCTCTCTTTATTAATGCTTTTTTACTTGCTCAGAGTAATTACACTAGGGAAAGAAATTGGTTGAGTAGTTTGTTTTCAGGTCAGTATGCTGCTGATTTCAATATTATCTCTGAAATAATAGCTACGAGTGGTATAGTATAGTAGTATTTGTTTCAGCCTGGTCAGATTGTGGAACATTTTAAAAGTAATAATTTCTTTACTTAATTAACCGCCATTTTATTGCAGCAAAAGATCCTCCTTCGCTTGACTGTAAAAATGAGGTCATATAAAAATTCCGTGTCCACATGTGGTAAACAATCAGGTTGCAGGGACAGCTAGATGACGAGCAAATTCCCTGAAACTCACCTGAAATAGGAATAATGCTTGTGGCTTTTCTAGTGTTCATTTATTTGGAAGACAGACTGAAGGGAAAATACAAAGGTTACTTCCCTTAATATCCTGGACAGCTGGACAAGTTACTTTTTTTATTCAGCATTTTTCCAGAAATTTGGAAGGTTGTTTCTTTAGCTGTCTTGTTTTTCATGGTCTAGAAGGTTTGTAATTTGCACTGGCCTCTCCTGTAAAAAGTAAACATCACCTTTCAAAACAAAATGTTCAGACAGTGACATGCTTACTCTTAAAAAGGAAATTAATTCTTTTTCTAGCCAGTTTTATCACTGACAGGGATATTTTAAAATCACAGTAAATTTCCCATGCCAAAATATAACAAGTCCATTTTCTGCTTTATGAATTTTGTGTAGATGAATTAAAAAAATATATATATACTAGTCTTTTTTAGAAGTGTCTTGGTTCTGCTTCATGATTTTGGTATTCAAATTGTTTCTCTTCATGTGGACTACATGGGGGTTGTCTTTGTAAAATGTGCCTGTGGTGGAAGAAGTAGATTTTGTTGGTTTTGTTTGTTCTGAATCTGGCATAATTAATTTGAGAAATTACTCTGTTCACCCTCATATGCTTTATAAATGTCAAGCTGTGATGGTCCTTCCTCACTGATAGGAAAACCATTGCCTCATCTTGAGACGTACTGATGGGTTGTTCAAATAGCTTAGTGCTTTAAAAAGAGAAACTGTATACTCCAGTAGCAGCATACACACGCATAAAATGAAAATATTCTTGTTGCTTTATATAATGTCTGAAGTAGATCCAAAATGTAGGCAATTAACTGAGAATTGTCCCGTTGTTCTGGTTGCATACAAACCCTGCATGTGTGCATGGAGCAGATGTTGGTCTTTCCTTCTGCAGTTCCTTCCAGGTACAGTCTTCTCTGCTGCCCTTTCATCAGCAATGCATTGCAGGCAGCAACCTATGTCAGCCTCCTGGTACGTTTATGCTCTCTAGAATTGGGGTGATGGTTAGCTCTACAAAATTCTCAGGGCATGGTTTGGGTTGTGCATCAGAGCAGCCTTCACGTGCATTGGGTGAGTAGAAAGGTCCAGTCCACTGGAAGTCCTTTTTGTCTTTAGGAATGAAGCTTGTCTGCTTTGTAACTGAAGGAGCCTTGGGCATCCTTTCATATCGAAACAGCAGGCTGTTTGACTATTGAATGCTCATAGCAGAAAAGAGATGACTAGACCGAGGCTCTGCCTGGCCAGTAAGGGCTGTCTTTGCCACTCCTTACTCATCTGTAGATTAATTTGTAGCTTGGAGCAAGGAGAGTGGACCAGTTAGAATTTTGTTCCTAACATCCTAAAAGTATCCTGTGGGGACAATTAAGTGTTGTTATAGCTCGCAAATCTGTCTAACATCAAAATGGTCTGAAAACTAATTCTAGAGCAAATGTCTACCTGCATAACCCTGAGTGTCTAGCTGAGCTTGTTTTAGCTCAGAATAATGGAGTCTCCTTTGCTTTGAATTTATGTTTGCCCTCCAACACAGAGCAGATTATTGCTTCCTCAAAATCAGATTTAAAGTAGTATTTCCCAGAGGGCATCACTTCAGTTATGCAGAGTAGATTAATTTCCTGTACTTTGGTTGCTTTGGAAGTATGTAATTCAAGTAGAAATCTGAGCTGGCAACCATACATGCTACTGCTTACTGCCTTGTAGACTAGATGGACAATCATTTCACCACCTGGAATAATCTGGCTCATAGTCACTTTCCCCTGAATTAGGTGTAGGGGAGGATTGGTTGGACCCTCTTAAGATGACATTTGGTGTAGCAGCATACTGAAGTTTTTCCTGAAGGCCATGAAACACCTGACAAGCATGTGTTGGTCCCATACTTGACTCCTAAATGCTCTAGTTTAAAACTTTGATTTTTTTTTTTTTTCCTCTGTGGTAGTTTGCTCTGTGAACAAAATTATTAATAACTGCATGAGATAGAACTTAATGTTACTTCTTTAAGTGTCTTCTAGTAGAAAGAACAAAATCTGTTGCAAAGGCCACTGCTCTGAGTATTCATACTTCCAGTGGCAAGAGTAGCCTGGAGTACATATCTGACTAGTTGTCAAGATATGATTCCCTTTCCAGTTCCCTTCATATTAGAACAATATCAAACTGTAGCCTGGGGAGTGAGACCCAGGAAATAAAGTAAATTATATTAGTGCAGGCCAGAAGCTTGTCTCACCTCATGTCGTGGGGGGTTTTGGTCTAGAATAGTCCATGAGCTGCTTGTTTGGGGGTCTGTTACATGGAACACCCAGGAGAAGACCTAATAAAAAAAGTACAGTGTTTTTCAAATGAAATAATGCTACTTACGAGCATGTAATATCTGAACAAACAGGCAATGAACAGCATAAAATTCTGCGCATTATGCAGTGGCATTAAATATACATATTAGTAAGGTAGCAGATGCTATAGTTGCAAAATTGCCGTGTAAAATAGCAGTGTTTAACAGCAGGGTGCTGCTCTATGTGTGACTCCTTCACATGTAATGAATAGCTAATTTCAGCTCAATAGTCCATCAGAGACCGGAGGGGATCGGGGAGGGGTAGAGTGTTCCAGCAGCCCTAACCAGCAGGATGTGCTGAGATGTGCTTTTAATGGAGCAACGTTTCTGAGCTCTTGGGGGTAAATTCATAAAGAGGGATGCTGTCGTGGTTTAGCCTTAGCTGGCAACTAAGCTCCATACAGCCACAGCTGCCAGCTCACTTGCTCTCCGTGGGATAGGGAAGAGAATCAGAAGAGTAAAAGTGAGAAAATTCATGAACTGAGGCACAGACAGTTTAGGTAAAGCAAAAGCCAAGCAGTCAAGCAAAGCAAGGAATTCATTCACCACTTTCCCTGGGCAGGCACATGTTCAGCCATCTCCAGGAAAGCAGGACTAAATCACATGTAACTGTGACTTGGGAAGACAAACACCGTCACTGCAAATGGCTCCTCCTTCCTTCTTCCCATCTCTTTGTATGCTGAGCATCATGCCATATGGGATGGGATATCCCTGTACTCAGTGGGGGTCAGTTGTCCTGGCTGTGTCCCTTCACAGCTCCTAGCGCCCCTCAGCATCCTCGCTGGTAGGGTGGGGTGAGGAACAGAAAAGGCCTTGACCCTGTGTAAGCACTGCTCACTGCAGGTAAAACATTCCTGTCTTATCAGTGCTGTTTCCAGTGCAAATCCAAAATAATAGCCCATGCAAGCCCAATTCTCTTAGGAAAATTAACTCTGCCAAAACCAGCAGAGATGATTAGCTGTTCGTATTCAGATTGAGGAATTGTTGTGGCAGGGAACAAGTGGGCATGTGAAGTACCTGTTGCAGGGATGACATGATGATTGGCCTGAGTGACTCATCAGGGATGGTAGATGTCTTCTTGTCATCTTCTTTTCACATATGCAACGAGCAGATCAGCTAAAACCAAGCAAAAACATACATGAGAATTGGCAGTGAAAAGGTGACCAATGAATTCCCTCATTCCTCTTTCAGAGCATGTGAGAATGCTTTTTGATCTGATTAATGTAGGCCACAGATTGGAAGATTCAGCTAGCACTTGCACATCTCATGAGCATTGTCTTGTGAGGAGTAAGAACTAGGAGTTTTCTTGCTGAGAAACAGGATTTTCTTGCTGAGTAAGCAGAGGCCAGCAAACTGGATATTCCAAGTTCATTGCTGACATTGTTACGTGTTTTTAAAGTATTTTAAAAACAGTCAGTTTAATGTTCAAATATTTAGGTAGGAAGCTGACCCCATTTAACCTCAAAACATCAACATTGCTTGTTAGGACCAAGCTAGGTCTGTGAATCTTAAGTTTAGCTTGTAAGACTTGCTTGGAGAATTTAAGAAGGGAGGAGATAGCATATAGGGTATGTGGCACACACTCTCTGACCCAGAGATTCTGACTGCTGAGAGAAAAGAAAGATTTCTAAGGAAGTTGCTAATAATGCTTGTAGCTCCTGATTTCAGTCTCACTCCTTATCAGAGGGGAAGCCTCCTGTTTGACTAAGTAAACAGGAAAAGCCAGATGTAGGGAATAATAATCCTTGCTACGTAGTCTGTCATGCTATAGTGAATGATCTATCTTAACCATTTCTCAACAGATGAAATAGCCTAAATCATGGCTGACTTTCTGGAAGCATATTTAAACAATTCTTTTCTTTCCCATTTGTCTGAAGAGGGTATGGATGGACTTGTTTTGGGCATCATTATAATTTTAAAATCTGGACAATTCTGACACAGTACCCAATTCCCTTCCTTCAAGTTACTCTGCTCAGAGAAAGTAGGGGACATTCACAGAAAGGAATGGGGGTGTTGTTGCAGGGGACAAGATGAGAACATTCTAGATACTTGAAATCTCTTTTGAACCATTTCAGGTATGAAGAAAATAAATCTATCTGCTTTTATGTAAGGAGCCTGACTTTTGAAGTGTTTGAGTTTTATTTTTCTAAGATCAGGATACTGACACTGTTAAGCCAAGTTTTCAGGTTATGGTTCTTTGTCACTGTCAGAGAGGCTAGATACTGAATTTAACTATTTTTTACTATTATTGTCTCTCTTACTGCGACAGAGTACTACTTCAAATAGTAGTTGAGTCTCTCGATCTAAGTATATTGAGCAACACTGAAAACTAATTCATAAGTAATCTTGTCAGTGTCTTGCTATTTAAATGCAGTGTGACAATACAGCCTTAGGCAGGTGATGTTGTGTAATAATCCAATACCTCACTGAATTTAGTCTTACTTTATTGTAAGCTAGAAAACAATCTTTAATTTAGTAATAATATCAACAACTGATGTTAGAGGCCTGATTCCTCTTCAGCTTTTTTGACACTCTCTGTCTTTACTTGCATCTATTTCACAGTCCAAGTAGACATTATTTTCTTCAAGAACTTGGAATGGTCTTCCTTTTTTTCCCCCTCCCAATTATATTTAGATTTAGGTTATGATAAAAGTTAAGAGCATAGTCCGAGAGCCTTTCATTATCGCCAAAGGTGGCCCTGTAGGCAGCCACCTACAGGTGGCTAAAAGGATATTTAGTACCCTTACAAGAGCAGTGTCTGGTTTGAGATAAGTAAAATCAACACACAACATTGAGTCACAAAATTATTCAGCAGTGTTCTCAGTCTTATGGTTTGGGTTTCATGTTCATTGGCAAGTCTAACTCTTCTACTTCAGTAGGCAACCAAAGC
The DNA here is from genome assembly GCA_013397865.1 of Struthidea cinerea. Lineage (NCBI taxonomy): Eukaryota > Metazoa > Chordata > Aves > Passeriformes > Corcoracidae > Struthidea > Struthidea cinerea. The sequence goes on from VZTI01003214.1 coordinate 10,911, forward strand.
TAACAAAATGAGGCATTAACCGCACCTCCAGAAGTACACCACCTGCCTGCTTATCACAAATGCAAATACTTGTAGTGTAGATAGGTTATCAGAAGGTGAAGCCCAGGAAAAAATTAACACCAGGGAAAAATAGAGGTCTCGTGAAAGCATCTTCTTGCTTGGCTTACTGTTAGAGACACTTGCCATCCTTTCTGTCACATTGTTTTTGTCTCCCTGCATTGCACTATAAAAGTGAAATAAATGGTAATGGTGGTGTAATTATTTTGTTTTTCTCTGTCAAAAGGTAGTTGTAAGGTGTTCGTTGGCTTTTCAGTGAAAGTTAGAAATGTTATATGTTACCAGACATGCTTTTTTGTTTGTGTCATTCTGATAGTTTATGTACTATAAAAGCTGGTCTTTAGGCTGAAATACAAAATGCAAAATGCCAGTAACTTGCTTAATAAATGAAAAATTGAGTAGTATTTTGCTGTATAAATTTGTCTTTCTTTCTTAGATTGTTTTCTTTAATTTATCATGGAAGTTTTGCTTTCTTGTCTGTTCAGTTCTGTTTTTCTTTGTCATCCTCCTTATTTTCCAAACTTTTCACTATCACCTTGTTGGTGTCTGGATAGTTTTATGGATGTGAGGCATGAATTAGGAAAAAAAGGTCTTATGTTGCATTGTATTGTTAAGCCCTGTGCATGTTAATGGAGGCTTGAATAGCATGTTACATGCTGATGTACTATCTAGAACCTTTGATTAACAGTCAGAATAAGTGAAACATTTTAAACTTCTGAGGGCTGCAGGTTAAGAGTTAAATATTACTAAAAACTTCTTGGCTTTTGAAAAGAAGAATGGTATGCCTTGCTAGTTCAAGGAGAAGTAGAGTGTGGCTTTAGAGGAAGGAGGGTGGGCTTCTCTATTTTCTCTTAAAGAAAATTAACTTTCTTAAAGAAAACTGCATACACTCAAAACTGTTGGTGCCTGTGGAAATTTGTTTTTCTTACATGAAGCCTGTTCATTCTTTGTCTGATGTCTAGAGAAAGGTGGTGCATGTCTGTATGGAGGAATACTGCTATGGCAAGACTTGCCAGCTTTGGCAATGGGTTGCACTTGCCGTGGCTACTGTATTCTGATTTGATTTTATTGAATAATAATTGAAATGGTGAGAAATGGATTAGGATCTAACTTATCAACAGTATGGAAAAACTGTGAACCACAAGAACCTGTTTTCATATGGCACGTCCACTTGTGTGGTTTTAGGCTGTGTGCCAGTGTTATTGAGGATGTTCTGGTTTGTAATACAAGTGACCTTTTCTGACCTTTTCTTTAAAACACTTTTATTGTTATTACAGTAGTTTTTTTGGGATTCCAGTCCTCATTTGTGACTCTACTGCAGTTGGCCCTGGAGAGCTAGGAAAAAAATGCTTCTCTCAATGCTGGCTTCAGCCATGGAAGGGTGACTTACTTGTGATATTGGTGGATTTTTAGACTTCAGTTCTGGAACTCTTTCAGCACTATGGTTTTTGTGGCTCTGTCTCTCTTGCTTTGTTAGGAAATACTGTGTTGTACTTCATTATTTTTTCTGGAATCCTTTGTAATGCTCCTGGTGACCAAGGAAGTTGCTGAAAACATTTCTCTTGTAAAATGTATAGTCCAAAATGAACTGAGCCCTTCCAAAAGTCCTACATAGCGACTGTTGTTTTCACACTTAATAGCCTATTTTTCTCTTTTCACCTCTGCTTTGTTTATGGATAAAAGAGCAGTTTAGTGAACAACATGATTCCTGCAGTAATTCATAAGCATTTGTTGAAAAAAATAAAGCAATAAAACATTGTGAATGTTTTTCATTGTGAATATTTACTATACAATTGCAAGAATAGGATCATGGCCATAAAGAAAGGGTTTCCTTTACATTCTGTGACTTCTAGTGCCGTTTTTCATTTGGCACAAGTGCAGCATTGAGCTCTTTTTTTCCCCTACCCTTTTTAAACAAAAGAAAATTATTTATTCCACAGTTAGTAATGGAAATGGGAGTGGCAGTTTCCTCTTTTAGGCAGAGTATAACATTTCCTGATGGAAGGTCAGTTTAGATTCAAAATTATATTGGCTTGTGTTTTTGCATAGCCTAGATTTGAACTGTTTGAGTGCAGTCTTATATTACTCAATCAGTTAAATGTTTTCTCTTGTGACATCCTATGCTGGGTTTTCCAAACTGTAAGTATGGCTGTGGAAATCCAGACACGTTCCTTCCAGGAAGGAGTAATTTTCTAATATTTAAAAAATTTCTTCCCAAGTTTACATCAGTGATTTCTGTCATCTTCCTTTTTAGGATTTTATCTACTTCTGATTAAAAAATACAAGTTTGATTAAGTCCTTTAGCAAGCGGGTAAGAAAAGAAGCAGTTTTTCCTGATAATAAAGCAATGCATCAAGCAGGATGTAATTTTAAAGGTTTTTCCATCTCGCTTTCACACATCTTCTGTTGAAGTTTGTGCTGTCTGTGGCCTTGTTAGTCAAATTGAGTTTGTCCTTGAAAAGCCGTGTAGACAACTGCTGCTAATGCTTTACTAGTTAGGAGGAACCCTAACTTCGGACATTGAAGCAAAGCTGATACATCCTGTGTAACTTAAGCAAAGAAGATGTGGTAGCAGCAATAAAGAATGTGGATGGGGCAGAGATGTCGTTGAACTGGCAGAGGGGAATTTAAAAAAAGAAAAAAGTTGTCAGACTGGGTTTGTCCTCTTTCTCCCCCTTTAAAATGAGCAGATATTGTTGAAGGTTTTCTTCAGTCTCAGGTAATTTAACTTCTGTTACTTTCTTTTGGTGGAGACAGGTGATTCATAGTTGAAGATAAAACGAAAACTTCAGCTCTTAGCAATAAGGCTGTAAATAGTAACTTTAAAAAACAGTCATAATTTATCTATTTGTCAGGCAAGGCATCTTCTGAGTTGTTTAAAGTAACTTATAGTTTCTGGATATTTACCATTTTGAATGCAGGAATATTTCTTGTATGGCTTTAAGGATATTTTAATGGGAGGTTTAGTCTGCTTAGTTTTGTTGCTTTTACTCATTTACAATCACTTTCTCATTTGTGGTATTTTACTTGTGCTGTAGCAAGCAATAATGGTTTCTCCCTGCAAATGTGATTAAAATCCAAAGTTGTAGTTAAAGCTGAAATGGTATCACCTAGGGAGATGGATACCTTGGGCTATGGGAGGAATCTATCTCTGCTGCCTGGTTCTTGCAGGAAAGATGTCAGCATCTCCCCGCCACAGCAGGAGTGAATTCCTCCTCGAAAGCTAGTATCAAATATCTTTGCTCTGATCCTGTGAAGACTGGCCATAAGCAGTCCTTGTTCTTGGGCACTCTCAGTGTATTCTGAGGGTGCAGCTCCTTGCAGACTGTTCGCACATCTTCCCATCTCAAGTGTTTCCCTTTGCAATAAACACGGGCTTGTAAAGTTTGCCAGGAGAGTGAAGGTTTGTTTATCAGAATTTAAATGTAGATTAGTAATCTCTCTTAACCTCTTGTTTCTAGCTTTCATTATGGATAAATGTAAACTTGAGTGTGATGCTGGCCTACGTTTATATTCTATTAAAATGTACCTATCAACATTTCAGTGTACATTAGCTAAATGATCTGGATAGCATGATTCGTTAAAAGCTCACACTTCTAGCAACTTTCTTGAGTTTTAGTTACCCGTATTACTCTTTTTTAAATCCCCGCCCTAATTTTAAATTTATTTCCAGTTTTTATTCAGCATCAGAGTAGTTTTGATGACTGTGATTTCAGTTTTGCTGAAGCAAGCTGCTGTATGGCAGTTCCAGGCAGTTCCTCTCACCTCAGCTAGCCCATTAGGTCTCCCTGAAAAGTTTGAGGATTGCAATATTCCATGCACTGTAAATCACAAAATGTTAATTTGCCCACGTTCTACAAAGGTTATGATTTCTTTGCATTCTTGGTTTTGTAAATTGCTATCTCATGATCTCTGTGGGTTATATTATTAGAAAAAATGTCATGTATATAGATAAATCTCCTATCTGCTGGTTTCTCACAATAAAATATACTTAGCTATCCATCAGCTTTGCGGTTTCTAGGCTCACACTGAGATTTTTTTTGTTTGCTGGTGCTCTCAGGATATGTGGTACTGAGAAAGGAGCTGTTAAACTTGTAGCATAGAGGAGCATAGTTTGTTTCAAACTGATGCCCTTTGAAAACAAAACAACATGGCAAAACTGGAAAACAGAACTAAAACAAAGAACAAACAACAAACCAACAAAAAGGCTTGATTTGTATACCTGAGAGAGGCTGACCTGCAGCCATGGATTGCTCGCCTTGTGACTTCTCAAGACTATCAGCAGTCACAGTTTTAGTGATTTTTGGCACTGTGTTTAGCCTTTAACTGAAGAGACTTGTCTGCTTCAGCTCTACTTCTGCTTTGTGAGCCATAAGCATCATTCGCCACATCCTAGATCACAGTTTGAGCATCACTGTGCTAGAGGAAAGCTCTGTTACTGCTGTCTGGAAAGCACCATTCTAAATGTATCTCTGTATTATACCAAGATTTTGCTGCTTTCCCTTCGTCTACAAAGCCTAATGCTACAAACACCTAAAATGGGCTTGACTGTATCACTATTAAATGAGTTGAAGTGAAGACAACTTTCAGGTTTTGCAGAGGTGTGATCTGAGGCTGTGAGCAGTGCTGATGAGAATGCCATTCTGTAGTTCGTATGGTGTTCCTGTGGGGTGGGTTGCAAGTTGTTTAACCATGGGGATAGCAGTGAAATCTTGAGGGACCTTTGAGGCCGTGCTCATTTGATGCGTGTTTTGTTCCAGACAGCATGAGCTGCTGCAGTCTGCATCTGTCTTAACCCAGTCCAGATCTGATATAACTGTTGGGCAGCAGAAGGCATTTTCCTGTGTTATTTGCTGTTTGGACAGCCTTTCCCTTCTTTTTAGGGAATAATAGTCTGGATGGATGTATCTGCAGTCATCCATGCTTGGGCTTCGGTGATAATTGGCTGCTTTTGAGCAGTAGAGATATGATCAAACTTGGCTTGGGGGGTTAGTGGAGACCTTTGTCTAACAGACATAGTTGACCAGTTGTCAGACTTGAAGGTTTGGGCTGGTAGACCTGGAAGATCAGTGTTTTTAAATGCAACTATTGAACTCAGAGTGCTGGGACAAATAAATCTTGTTGTTCAAGTCACTACGGCTGCCTCTGTTGGAGTGTGCATGTTCTTGGAAGTGTGCCAGTGCTAGTGAACCTTCAAGTTGTCAGTGTCCTGTGTGTGTGGACTTAATGCTACTCCCACTGTCTTCCAAACATACTGAAATACCAAATTATGACTAATTATGACTTCTTTATGAAAGGGACTTGTGGAATCCAGGTTGTGGTTGGATTAGTTGTGACACATCCTCTGTTAGTGTTTGGGTGAAGGGGCAATGCTAATTTTATTTTAGGAGGCAGTAATCTCAAAACATAAGTTTGTCTATACCCTGTGCATTGATCAGAAATAGTAAACATCTTATGTACTGCTCTTAATTTCTTTTCCAACTTAGTATCTTTGTACTGGCATGTTTAAGATATGATGGGTGAATATCTTTTATTTTAAATCAATGTTTTCTCTGGTTTATGAAGAAGCTGATAAAATTAGCTTCAGGCTAAGTGTGGCATGCAGAGTTTTGACTTCATAATAATTTCAAAGTGTGTTTTTGATCTGTTTTTAGAGTGTTCCGAAGTTCAGATAGAATTGAATGTAGGATGCTACTTTACCATCGCAAAGGAAAACCACTTCTAAAAAGACAAAATTTGAATGAGGTAAACATAGTTTAGACTTTTGCTTGTCTTGGGAAAACAAAAATGCAACCACTGATGTAAGCGTGAAAAAATAGCTAATGGGTATGGTTGGAAACTACTTTCCAGAAGCATTTCTGTCTGTCGTTATTAGGTAGGCAAGATGAAACAGGTGTTTACACATTACACAGTGATTATGTGTTTTCCAAGTAATATAGTAGTCTGAATAAATGCTAGGTGGTAGGCCTGCAAGTTATTTTAAAGATTGCTAGAGACAGAGAGTACAATTCTGATAACCAATGGAAAGTTATATGGAGGGGAGGTACCTGCATACGTCTTGCATGCTGAATTATCCAGCTCCCAGAACAAGCTCTTCCATTTTTTTCAATAAGTGACTTAATCTGCTGGCCTCTTCTGTGAAAGTAAAACAGCTCCTGTGTGTTCCTGACTAGCAAGCAGTATGTATACATGGGAAAAGAGTCAGTGGATCAATGTTAAGGAGAACATTCATTTCCAAATACAGCTGGTAGTATACTGCCTGATTTTAGGAGAGTGTGTGCATAGTGGATGAGGCATGGACAGTGTTCGCAAAAGGCACATGACAGAAAGCTAATCAAAAACACCACTTTTTAAGCTTTGGGGCTTTGGGGTATTACTATAATCCAGTTCTGACACTTTTATATTTTCTGTAAAGGATAAACAATACCCAGTGGTGATCTATGGATGTATTTCAATCAAATCCTTCGACTGCAAATGTAAACTTAGAGGAATTTTTTGTTGGGATTTTTTTTTTTTTTTTAGCCACTGGAATTACTGACTGCACACACACAGAGACATAGACCACACCACTCCCAGCATTTTACATGGCTACTTCTGGTAGTTCTTGTTCATTTTGGTCTGTTTGTTTTCAAAATGCTTCTTTTAACTTGGGCACATTGAGGATGGCTCTTTTTAACACTGACATGAGAGATGAATTATGTTCATGAGATGTCATTAATGATGCTTATTTGGTGCAGTAACTTTGCTACTTATCCTATTAGATAGTGAAACTCACTATTTCAAAATTTGCTTCTGACTTGAGTAACTAAAAGCCTATCTGCTGCTGCTTCTCCACATGCCACTGTTTTTCCTACTCCTTTGTGTGTTACAGTTTGAACTTGCTTTTGTTTAACTCTAAAGTGTTAATTTTTTTTTTGTTATGACAAGCATATATACTTGTGCTGGCAAATACTACATTGTAATAGTGTGAATTTTCAATTATCAGGTGGTTTTAAAAGTCCCAGAATGTTTTTAGTCTACAGATTGGACGCCGTCTAGCAGATTTTGGCAAAAGTTGCTTTGTAAAATTCACATACTTTTAAAATGCTTTCTTCCTGATGGCACTTTGGCACAGTCCCCTTCCAAAAGTATGACAGCTGAGAACACTATTTTATTGGCTGTTAAATAACATTTGAGGTGTGTTTGAAGTGAGTGTCCAACAGAAGCAAAGTAATGTTGTAAAAGAGCCTTATTTTATGTGTTGTCTTAATGCTTCAGCTGCTTTTCTAACCACATTTTTGTCAGAGTGCAAAGCCTCTGTGCATTGAACATGTCAGCTGAGCTTGAGTTACTGATCACATGCTGGTTTGAAAGCAGACATTTCAAACTGTTGCTGCTGAAAGAAAAGGTGAAACATGCCTGTTCTATAAATAGCTTCTGTTGTGAACACACACTTTTCTGCCTGCAACTCTTTTGTTGTCTTTAACTAATAATGAATGAGCTCTTAAACTAAAAAGTGAAACTTCAGTGTTCTTGGGGTTGTTTGGAATGGATAGATATTTGTAGCAAAGGTTCTGTAACTTTGGGTAAAAGAGAAATTTTCCCTGTAAAAGGAAGTACTTGTTTAGGGTGAGGCCTTGCAGGTTTTAGCTGAAGAGACTTTTTCTGCTCCTTTGGACCTTTTAGTGAAATGCCATTTTCTTCAAGTCCCCACACAGGTGATTCCTTTTGTCTTTTTCCAGGAGCGTGTAACATCTTGCTTCTTGACAGGCTATAAACTACTGCTGGTGAACACTTTCTAGCATGATCACAGTGCATCAACTTTTTACCTGCTACAAACTTTTTATATTTTAGTTGGAGAGCATTAGATGGTTAGCTTAACAAAATACTAAAGCTATGTCTTCAGGAGGGGAATAGCTTCCCCTGTTCAGGACTCTGCAGTGTTGAGGATCAGTGGTGAAGGTGTCATTTGATTTCTGGTGGGTTAAGTCATAACAGCCCTGCCAGTGCTTCTGAGCTGAAATTTCCTGAATTGTTCTTTCTGATATGGTTAAAACTTTTTAAAGGTCATATTTACTAACAAAAATTTCTTTCTTTAAAAACTCAAACAGAAAAAGAGGAGGAAGACAGTGTTTCATAATTAGGAGGCTTATCCTGGTGCGATAGTTAGTACAGAGCTTCTACGTCTTTAGCTTGCAAGAGCAGCAGGTGTTTTTGTTTAAACTCTGCGTAAGTTAAGAAGAGTGGGTTAGGTAAGGTGACTGTATTAGTGCTGTCATTGTTTAGACCAGTATGTGTTTTTCTAAATGTTTCTAAATTTTGGTGCTTGTGGATTCTTAATGGAAACCCCTCAGTGGAGAGGGAGATATGACCTATATTTATATCTGAGCAGTGCAGGTATTTAAGGGCAGGCATGCTCTTAACTCTGAGTATTTCTGGAGACCTTCATGTTTTCGCGAGGATTTTCACTTTTTTGAATGCTTGTACAATGTACTGGCAAATATTACCACTGAAACTGGTAATATTGTTAGACTAGCTGGTTGGTCTGTTTTATTATTATTTTGCATCAGTTTAACACAAAATCTTTCATTTGGTGTTTTTCTGCTGTAATTAATAGGAGTTCAGATACTTAATAGGAGTAGGAAAGGATAGGATCAGGCTCTTTCTATGTTCAAGTGTTAGACTTTTCCTTAGCTCATGGATTGTAGACGGGTTTTTTTATATATGTTTCACAGGAAAGTGGAATTAAAAAAATAATCTCCCATTATTTGGGGAGTTTCTTTGGGACCACCAATCCAATTTCCACTTACTGGGAATGAACCAGAAATAAATAGCTCTGGTTAAATTTTAACAAAGCCTTTCTTTTTGAGAGAAGGCACTTAAAGGAACATGCTGTGGCTACTGAAAAACCAAAGAGAAAGACTGAGGAAGGAGCTCATGATGTGAGGGGCACTTCCATTCCCTTTCTTTCAACAAGGGGTGAGTGGGAGCAAGAATACTGCTTGTGCCTAGGTTTGTTCATCCACTCCCTTTCCTCTCTGTGCACTTTACACTGACTGTCTCTTCAGCCTTGGCTCGTATAACTACCTGGGAAACAACCCCTTGCAAAGTCAAGGTTAGTGTGTGCATATGACCTTCTTTAGGGTATAGTATCAGAGTACTGCAGTGATGCTGACTGCATAACCTGCTCTGAAATGTACAGTGTAAACAAATGGGAAAAAAAAAGGGATTTTCCTTTTTGTTTCCTGTAAGATGAAGAGCTTTTTAAAAATTTCTTGTGATACAGCGTTTTGGATTAGAGCTATGTATATATTGCCCCCCCAGTCTAATCTTCATGTGATAATGCTTCCTGCAGTACGCTTTCTTGGTATTTCAAGAATATTAGCTCAATTTTTGACATTAGGGGGAGCGTGGGTTTGTATTGTTTCTGTTGTAAGTACTTGTTGTGTAACACCTTAATTGTATCCATCTCAGATTTAATATGTACTTTCCAAATTTAATGCTGGTACAGCATATGAAATTCAGTTTCATTGCCCTGTATCTGTGTCTCTGACTTAGCGCTTGTGCTGAAATCAATATCATGCTTATGTGAAATCGAAAAGAAACCCCCTTATTCTGCTATTCAGTGATAAAGCGTTGAGAGCCAAACCTGGGCCTCGTGTTGGGCAGACAGGTAGGCTTCCTTTGAATCTTCAGCATTTGAGATCTTGTGCTGTGTTGACACATGGCATATTTTCTGAAGAAAGCATCTTGCTTAGGGTTTCCACGCCTCCTCACAGTACACGCAAACCTAGCTCTTCTGCCTTGTGCTTATTATGCTGATTGAAAAACAGGACCGTAATGCAGACATCTGGAACAGTGCATAGGTGTCTCATTCAGTGCTATAAATCTGACATCCTGTGTATTGGTAACTGCAGCACTTTCCATGTCCAAAATGCTGCACAAACATAGGTGTTCTACTGGATCACTTGGGTGAAGGTGAGCTTTAGCATGAACTCAGTGGTGGTCGAGGTGAAAGCAAAGAGGATATGTGACTTCTCAGTGAATCAGTTGAGACTAGGACCTGAGTTCATGCCACTAGAGTGCACTACTTCCTTCTCACTTATTGAGAGAGTGCTTAAATTTGCCGGTAGGTGCTGCAGGCTCCCTGGCGGGGGGTTTGGAAAATTGCTGCAAATTTACTGAGTAGTTTTACATTGTTTTTTATGGGATGCTACTCTGCTTCTGCACCTGTCACTTACCAAATAAATATTTCTCTTGCTGTCAAACTTTCATTAATGTTGTGATGGAATGGCATACGGCTTGTAATCGAATTTTTTACTCCCCTTTTGATTTTATTGAAGATGAAAGAGGTATGTATGGAAGAATGGATTAATCGTATTTTTAATTAAAGCAAGTTCTTTGAGATGTATCATTTTTCAGAAGTAGCCACAGACTTTACTAACAAAACTTTCTTGATGATGAGAGATAATATTTTACATATATCATTAACTTCTCTTTTTCCCCCCACAGGTTTCCACTTGAGTGGCACGGTAACAGAGCCTGCAATGCAATCGGAGCCAGAAACTGTTTGCAGTGTAGCTATCAGCTTTGATCGTTGCAAGATTACCTCAGTGACCTGTAGCTGTGGAAACAAGGACATATTTTACTGTGCCCATGTTGTGGCACTCTCTTTATACCGGATCCGCAAGCCAGATCAGGTCAAACTGCATCTTCCCATTTCAGAGACACTCTTTCAAATGAACAGAGACCAACTACAAAAATTTGTGCAGTATTTGATCACAGTACACCACACAGAAGTTTTGCCAACTGCTCAAAAATTAGCAGATGAAATTCTTTCTCAGAATTCAGAAATCAATCAAGTCCATGGTGAGTTTGATACTTGTTCTTCCTTTTGCTTCATTTCATAGGTTTTAAGCTTTTTTGTACATTCAGGAGTGTGACCTGCTTAGTGTCTTCCAAGCTGAATTATTCTGTGGTACAACGGTGTTTACTAAAGGGGATTCTGCTAGTGAACCTTCATTTTAAGACATTTAGAAAATGGTACTCTTTGGAATAAGGAAAAGAATTCATAAGCAATGAGCGTGATGTCTCCAGCACTGTTAATATGTGACCTGCTCTGCTTCATGCTTGTGTTTTCCAGCTAGTGAAAACTGAGTAGTAGTGTTCATTGTATAGCCATATTGCTGAAAGGAGCTCTTTTGCCAACTTACCAGTGGTGTCTTCTTGTTATTTTGTTCTTTGTACTAGTTTTCTGACGTTTTGATTATGGACTTTTGTTTTAATGGCAAAGCGTAAAAGCAAGTAGGTGTTACTGCTTTTTCATTCGTTAAATACACTTCTGTTAACCTTTGGGATTTGGTTTCTGTATGAAGTCAGGAGAAACATAAAAACTGTATTTCCTGTTAGTGCTGCAGCAGTTACAGCATAGTAAAGGTCTTGATCTTTCCCGCTTTCTCAGCTGCACAGGATTTTAATGGCTATTTTTTGCTGTGAACAGCTTGAGTTTGTTAAAGGGTGCTGAGTCTGACTTGAGGCTTCTGACATGGCGTTTTTATGGACCCTGCTGAACTGAGAGCAGGTGGTTGTGGGTTTGAGGTGACCCAGCTAGTTTATTAGAGTCCCGTGTTCCTGTAAAGTCACCTGATAGAAATGTCTTCTCAGACATTACACCAGCGCTGTAAGTATAAGGGCAACTTAGGTGGGGAAGAATAAGTTACCTAATATCTAAAAATATCTTTTTTTTTTTTTTTTTTTCATTGACAGGAACAGGTCTTATGTTAAATATTTGAGGCATGACTGTTTGTCCTAGTTTGGACAAATTTGGAGGAGAATACCCTCTGATAGAAGTCAGGTCACAACCACCCCTCCCCCCCCAGGTTCGGGAAAAATTTTCCTCAAAGGAAAGTGAAAGAGATAACAAGCTATTTATTTAACAAACACACAGGTGGGGAATAATAATGCTAAATAATGAGATCCCTCTCTCTGTGGAGAGAAAACCTGAGAAGATTTCAGAGGTCCTCTGTAGGTGCGGTCTCTCCCCTCCTCGGAGCTGGTCGGCGAGGGGCCACCCCCCCGGGCCTCCGGGAAAATTCTCCTGATGTGTTCAGATGTTGTTGAAACAGTCCAGAAGAGAAGAAAAGAACAAAAAAACCCAAAAATCCTAGGAAAACGAAATTCAACCCTCCGTCTCTCGCTGGGAGAAAAAAGAGCTGAAAAAAAACCAAGGGTACCGCAGAAACAGAGGAGCGTATCTCAGTGTCCTTGAAACAACTGCTTTGAAAAGTTTGTTTTCTGTCCTTCTCAGGCTCCGTTTAAAGACACAGAAAAGATTGGTGGGCATAGGGTAGTGATAGGGGATACACATTATAAAGTCACCCCAAGACACTGTTACTCAAAGAACTTGCAATACAAACAGAACCAAGAAGCTTAATATTAAGATAAAGTAAACCATGTGTGTTAGTTACAGTGTAGGCAGAAAAAACCAAGTCTTTTCGATAACAGGACTCCTCTGCAGCTTAAACTCCCTCCTCGTGCTGCTGTGACCCTGACAGGCCCAGAGAGATGATGGTGCAAGAAAGTGAATTTCAGAAGCAGTGGTCGTTTTTGGCTTTGAGGGCTATGGGGATGTGGCCAGAGGCAAGGCAGTTGCTGTAGTTGTTGATTGTGGTGGTGACAGTGGAAAGGAAGTGAAACAAAAGGAGAGGCAGGACATTAAGCAATAGAGGAAGATGCTCAGGTGTTATGAGCTGAAGGCGTGTATCATATGAGAGTTGTTAACAACCTGAACATTAATGAGCTAATTGGTAAGGAAGAATTAGGGTAAGAGAGAGGCACAGAAGATTCAAACAGTCAAGGGTGATTAGAAGAGGGGAAGGCAAGGGTGGGACACAAAGGACAGGTGATATAAGTGTCTGTGTTAGCTATACTATGGCTAATGTAAGAGAAATGACAGGCTTTTACAGACTTGATAAATGTGATGTGTATAATTAAACTAATCATAGGAATGTTAGTCTTTGTCGGCTATTTTCTCATTGCCAGAATGTCTCATTGCTCATTATTGTATAATGTATTTTTGGAGGAAGATTTGAGATTTGTATCACTGAAAATAGCAAGAAGTTTTTTATTCCCTATTCTAAGTTGATGGTCAGTTACGACATTTCGCAATGAATTTGAATAGGTTAGTTGAAAATTATCCATAAAACTGAAAAGTTCCTTACATAAGTTGCTGTCTTCCTAGTAAGTGAGATTGCAGTATGTCTTTATTGACTGTCACTATTTTCTACTAAAATGCCAAAAGCCAAAGTAGAAAATGCAGGCGGCATAAGAAAATGAACTGCTGTTACCAAAGGAAGCTGTGTTATAGAAGACTTTGCATAGTTTCCTGCTTTTCCTCTCAGACTCACGTAAAACCATGGTCTGAATTTCTTTTCATGTTCACAATACTAAAAATTTACATAGTTATTTTAAGGAAAAAGTGACTTCTTCTGCTTACTTAGCAAGGTAGTGTTCTTCTGGGATTCATACCGTCATTCTGTTCTTTTGATCTTTAATAAAATTCCTTAGATTAAAAATAATAAAGTTAACAAAAAACCCCCTATGAAAAATAACCAAAAGAAATTTCTCTTTCTAATATCATAGGGTGATGAATGTAAGATCACCATTTACTCTATCATATCTGCTGTGCTGCAGATGTTGAGTCTGTAGTGCAAAACTGCCTTCTAGACCTGTCTTGCTTTGAACAGTTTGACCTCATCGAACTGGTGTTTGAAGAAAAATTACATTAAATTCTACTTGAAGGCACAGCTAAGTGAGAAGAAAAACTTGGAAAAACTTGCTTATTGAAGGTAGAGGAGACCTGGCACAGAAGTACCTGAAACGGCTTTGATTAAGAGAAATTCTGAATCTGGAGTTGGATGAGGAAATTCTTTTCACTGTTGCCTAGAGGTGGTTTGATTTCAGTGTTGTTCTATACAATGCTTCAATTCTTTTTGGTTTTTTTTTGTTTTCTCCTCTGTGGTCACTGCGCTAGTTCTAATTTTCATATATTTACAATGATATGCAAAAAAAGTCAGCTCTTGAATAGTATTTATTTGTATGTTTGAATGGTCTGGGACTTGGAAGAGCTTTGACCAGTTATCTTGTTGTCTTCCTTATAAACTGTCTCATAAGAGAGATGATTAGATGGAACTACTTCAGTGCTTTCCCATAACAAAAGGCTTATTGGATAATTGTTCATTTGCTCAAAACTCTGTGTTATGTTCAGTGACTGTCTTTGACCACCTTTCAGGAGGTTACTGGGGAAATTAGTGAAGTGACTGATATTGACACAGGTTTATAATAACCAATTCCTTTGAGTTTCTTGGTGGACACAAATGATGCAGTATCTTTTCTTGCTTCATGACTGAGCCTCACTGCAGGAAGAAATAAGAGGTTGTTTTTAGAAGCACAGGAATGTGTTGGTTAGTCACTAAGTTCTTCAGGAGAGACAAGTGATCTTTTCCTGTATTTGCCATGCTATTTTCACTTGGTGGTGATTACAAGAGTGCTCTGCATATTTTTAGAGCACAAAAGCACCTCTTATTTTTGAGAAGATTTGTTGTGTTCTGATTGTCTCATGTGACACTGCTACAGCTGTTCACGTTCCTGATGATTTTAAAACTGGAGTTTCATGGTGTGTAATCTGTACTGAAGACAACTGCAGGTATTAATACTGATACCCTCCCTGGTGTTTGTACTACAGAACTGTTAGCTTCAATTTGGATTTTGATTTGGGTATGCTCTCATAGGAAGCTGGACATAGCTTTGAATTGTGCTTAGCTGAGGCTTTTTTCCTCTCTGTTAATTTTTGTACTGTTGTACAGAGAAACCTGTCAGGTGTGTAGGCTAGGAAGAGACCAGTCAGGATGATAACAGGTTGTCAGCTGCATTTGTCATCTTAGATCTGCCTTTTCATAGGTATGAAACTTCCACTTCAATAAATTGTTTGGAAGGCTAAACTCTATTAATGAGAATTTGTGTAGAAATAGCAAAGTAACTGCAGGATGGGTTGAGGGAGAGAGGGAAGGTCTGTTTTCGTATTAATCTCATATTAGCATTGGTTTTTTATTATGTGCATAGTGAAAAAGGGTCTGCTGGTTTTGGTATAAGGACAGTCCGGCAAACCTTTTTAACTTCTAAGCTGTACTGTTTCTTTTCCTGAGTGTTTACTGCTGCTGTTGCAATCTCTGCTCTTGGAGGAACGATATGGATTTCTCCAGACTTTCTGCCATTCTCTGATTCTCTAACTCGCAGTAAAAGTCACTTGCCAGGACAGACCCACATACAGATGAACTCAAATTTAAGAGGGAGGATCTGGGAGAAAGCAGCTGAAGTACATTCATCTTCTGAGAAGGAGAGGTGCCTTACTTTTTTCTGCATTTGTCCAGGCAAATGTGGGTACATCCTCAATAAACTTCAATTTGTAATGTATATTACTGCTGGAGGAGGCATTCAAGAAGGAAACTTCTATCAAAAAAAGCTTTCAAAGAAAATTTCAGAATATCTAATATTGTTCATATAACTATTAAGTTTAAAACAGCAACCTGGAGGTACATGTTAATATGTGTTTAGATGTACTTAATGTATTTAGCCTAAATGACGGGTTTTAGTGGGAGATTGCAGGGTAGGGTGGGGCTGTACACCTGAATACAGTGTATTGCTGATCTGCCAGTAAGGGGAAGGTGTAATGTTAAAGAAGATAAATTATTTTTAAAATTATGGAATCTTTCACATGGCCCTGCCTAAATTGTAAAATTGATGGAGAGTCTAGTTGCAAAAGAAGAATGTCAGAGATGGCATGTGAATTTCCTTTCAAGAAGAGTGAAAGTGAAGTGCTTCAGTGCTTTGCATGAGAATTGTTGGGTGAACCAGATCTGGGAAGGAAGTAAAAGTAAGAGTAGCCAAAACTAGAGAAATTTAAGAAACCCAAGTAAAAGTAAATAAGTAGTAAAATGTAAAAAAAAAAAAAAAGAAAAAAGAAAAGACTGGTATCTGCAAAGTAATATGAAAAAATCATTTATGAAACTCATATTTTTAGGAAAGGTTTTTTCAGATACACAAAACATAAATATAGTGAGATTTTGTTAAAAGACATGGAAGATAAAAATTAATTAAAATAAAGTCTGCTTATCTATCCTGATAAAGTTCTTTTATCTGCCATGCACAAATAAATTTTGAAACTTACTTTTTGAAACTTATAATGTTTGTGAGTTGTGGATTTTAGCAGGAGAGGTTAGATATTGTCAGTAGATAATTTAGCACATTTTGCTGTAGGTACAGAGGGAACACAGAACTTTTTAAGGTTAAAAACCTTGTTGGGATTTTATTAACTTTACTCAACAACTTAGCATAGCCTGTCCTGTCTTCACATTTTGTGTTGTTACCACTGACAGCTTCATAGCAGTTGCTGTTTTCCTTTGATCCTGTGAGCTGCTGAACAGGTGTTAAGTTCACCCAAGAGTCCTGAAGTTAAGTGACTTATGTCTAAACTTGGAATCATTTGGGGAATCAAAGGCATAATAATATTTTTGAATCATTATTTTAATGATCTTTGGTTTTAATTGTATTTAATTTTAGAATAATTCTTAGCATACTAAGTTTGTAAAATCAATCACTATTCTGTTGTGAATCAGCATACAGCAGTATTGGTTTCTAGCTGGTTTTCTTTAATTCGCTCTTCACACAGTACTCAGTCTTGCTTTTTGTTTGTAATACTTTGTCCATATCTTCTCCTGAATGCTGCTGTGGGATGACATGAAATAAAATGTAACTGATCTACAGTTCATTTATATACTTAATGACATTTTTATTAAAAAGTTCAAAAAAATATCAATGTGGATGGCTACAAGTGAATAATTTGGCGTGGTTCTATTTGAAGTCAACTCTTGTAATACTTCAGAAATAAGGATCAGGGAAGCAGTTTGCCTTGTTTTATCCAGATCTCCACCTGAGTAGTTGGCAATATAAGAACTTCTTCATCCATTTTTAGTCAGTGCTCCTTGCTTGTTTCTGTTTTGTGAGGTTAAGTTCTCCATGTACAGCACCAGTTCTTGAATGTGGTTGCTCATTGTGAAGGTAGTTGC
The DNA here is from genome assembly GCA_013397865.1 of Struthidea cinerea. Taxonomy (NCBI): domain Eukaryota; kingdom Metazoa; phylum Chordata; class Aves; order Passeriformes; family Corcoracidae; genus Struthidea; species Struthidea cinerea. Next base: position 28,070 of record VZTI01003214.1, read on the forward strand.
TTTTGAATTGCTGTGTAAATGAACAAAGTGTTTATTTTTTAAAATGCTTCTGCTTCTTAGAACTTGGGAGTTGATTATATATATTTAACATGCAACCTGCTATGACCCTAAATATAAAAGGCTGCTACCCTGTTTTCAAATATTATTTGGGTGTTCAGTGTCACAAACAGTTGTGCACAATGTTCCTGCTTTGATTGCTAAGATTGCAATTTAGTAAGGTTAGTAAAAGAGCATGAGTAAGTATATATGGCTCTATCTATATACTGGTTATAAATATTTATTGTATTTAATTGTACGTACATGACGTAAAGCATATTTCAAAGACCAGTCATGACAGAAATTTAAAAAGCCAGAGGTTGGAGAGAAGGAGATTAATATGTTTAGTGTCTATAAACTGACACAGTTTAATTACAGGTTTTAATATTAGTATAATTCTACAGTACTTTTCACTTTCATAGTTCAAATGTGAACTCATTTATCCTCATGACATCTCTCTAAAGCACATAAGTAACTTATTTAGCCTTAGTACCAAACAACCCTGCAGAGTTTAAATTCAGGGCTGCCCATGTTCCTCTCTGCAGCCAAACTGTCCCGCTGCCAAAGCCTTGCGGTGCCATGCCGCAGCCTGAGCACAGCTACTACCTTTGGATTGAACCTTTGGTTCTGCCTGTTCAATGTTGAGCCTGAGCCATCCTGACAGGTTCTGCTAGGGCTTCTCATAGCCCCCACGGCATCTTCCTCTTCTTGCTTGTTCAGATAGTTCCTTACTTGTTCACCCAGTCGTATGTTTTCTGAAGAGAAGTGGCAGTGTAGAAATTCTATCCATGATCTGTTTGAGTGGGAGAGGAAACAGGCTAGATCAATCACCTGACTGTAGGTGAACCTAGTGAACTTGGAAAGTGCGTAGTTGAGAGACATGGAAGATGGTCATGTCTTGAGCCCAAAACAAGAATGATGGGCAGCAGAATCTGAGGCCTCTCCAGCAGCATCACTAGAATACCTGGCTGCTGCCTTGGTGGGGAGGTGGCTGGACTTGTGCCTGATGAGACATAGTGTCCCCATGCCTTGTTAGTCCATGGCTATTGCTGAAGACTGCCAACAGGGTTGAAAGATGAGTGAATTGCAGCTGTAGCTGGTGCTGGTTATATGTACGCTGAAATTTCTTTAAAATTAAAAATTTTAATCATACTGAGTGTAGCCTATATAAGATCTTGTAAGAAAAAAATTGTTCAGAGTAAATGTATCTGTATACTGTGCTGAAAAGCACTGTAGAGTTCAGACCCTTAGCTTGGCATCTTCAGCTTTTACAGTCTTCTGGCCTAACAGCTTGCAAGTAACACTAGTGTGAGTATAGTGATACTGAGCTCCTGGGTAAGATATATTTGGGATTGTACTGGCAGAAGTAGCCTTGGTGGGGGCAACGCTGGTGGCCCTGGGTAGCAGGCCCACTTGTTTTTGTAAAGGAACCCTGTTTTTAAAGAATCTGTGGTAGCTGTATGGCTTTTCTAACCTTGTAACACAAAATGGCAGGTGAGCTTTTGATAAAATACAAGCAGTTGCAGAAGGAATTTTTTTTTTCACCCCCTAAACAGGGAAGCTTAGCTGAGGAATACTGGGCTATTTTTAATTCAGTTTGAAAGGAACCGTACCAAGATTATTTCAAGATAAATCTCCATTGAAATAAGGAACAAATATAAGTGTATTTTGTATACTGTTGCTTTTATATAGTTCCTCTTCACCCTCTTTGTGTTTTAGAGCAATGAAATATTTAAACTATTTGCAAGGTGATACTGCAAACCTGGGTCTGTGCAACAGCTGCACTGCTTATTCTTGTGTGGCTTGATCTTCCTTTTTATCTTGTTCTTTGCAACCAAAGACTTATCAGTATTTGTTTCATGTAGCTGGCAGAATTGAAAGCCCTTTTAAACTAATACATTAAAGATGGAAGCGTTTGCAGAAGAGCAGGTTTTTCATTCCTTGGTTTTTATGCTGTCTTGGGCTTGATTCCTGTCTTCTGAGACACTGTTGTGGTTCCTGTGGAAGGTGGGAGAGTTCATTCACACCTGCAAAGACAATTTCTTGTTAATTAAATATATATGTGTGTATGTATACAGCAGTGCAGTGTTCCCGGCTTTAGGCTCTGAAATTGGAGGCAGTTTAGGAAGTTGCTGAGTTGGAACATCTTTTTGTTTACTGTCTCAGCAATTTGTAGATCAGACATCCCTCTGACCCTCTAAATCTTCTGTTTGTATTTTCATTGAATAAAGAGTTCAGCATTTCCTGTGACCACTTAAAAGCTTCACCTCCATGGCAGAGCTCTGATTGTGAAATAGTCTTGAATCAATAGAATCAATGGGGTTTTTTCTTCTACGTTGTACAGGTGTAGCTATTTTGGTTTTTCAAGTTTTCAGGATTTCTATTAAAAAACCCAACTTTTGAGAAATTTGTGTTATTTTCCTTCTCTGGCAGTATTTTTTTTTTCTACAGAGGTAACATGGACACAGATTTCAAGGAGAGAGATTGTATAATGTGATTCAATTTCTAACATCTTTTCTTTCGCAAAACATAACAGAAATAGAGATTATGCAGTTGTGATAAGTCCAAAATAAAAATGTTAAGTCAACTTGAGTCTCAGCCATGCTTAAAATACCATCACCTGGTATGGTGATGCCCTACCTTGAGCTGAGTCTCTAGATAAGTTCTTTTCAGCCTTTTCAGTTTGAAGACCTTTTAGAAAATGCCCAGTGGCGGTGCAGTGTTCTTTAGAAAAATATAGTTTACTAGATGGTGCAAGAACTTCTTTTAGTTAATTTAAAAGAGAGAAAGTCACCGGTCTGATCTGCAAAAGCTGAGGTATGGCAGTCTGTGGCCAAAGCACTGCCAGTTGTGAATCTAGTAATTTCAGTTGACACTAGGCTAATTCAAGTAGAGTTGCTCTAAACGGACTCTGTGCAGTAGACATTGCCTATGTAAAAATGCTTCCTTTGAAAGCAGCATGGTCTTAAATATCTGTAGCTCTTATGTATGATGGAAATGCCTTTAGTGCTTTAAGACTTTGGATTTGTTTGGGGATTTTTTTTACTCTTTGTTTAGCTTTGCAGAGCCATCACAGCTCAGAGGCACCAAGGTGATGATTCTCCTCATGTTCATCAATAGCAGCGCTCACTAGCAGTCACTTAAACCTGAGCAAGATTGCTGAAGGTACAGGAACTACACAGGTGTTTTGGGGAGAGTGGTTTTAACATCACAGTTGTAGAATATTATTTAAAGTCTTAATTTTCCTTGTAAAATTATTCTAGTGTAGCTGCTGACATGGGAAGAAAAAACCCCTCACCTTTATTCTAAAGTTTTGTTAGAGAAGAAAATATTATGTATTTAAATACCTTTTCATAGGCTATAATTTCTAAGTGCTTAAGACTACTGAGGAGAAATTTTAAGTCTATTTTAAAGACTGTTTAGATTAAAAACAAGGCATCCAAAACAGGAGAAGACACAAATCCAAAAAACCAAAACCTCGGCAGTAGTCCTCTCCCCTGGACTCAAGTACCTCTCTTCTTCATATAGAACATAATGATTTCTTTTCTTGCTGTTTGCAGGTGCTCCTGACCCAACAGCAGGTGCTAGCATAGATGATGAAAATTGCTGGCATTTGGATGAGGAACAAGTCCAAGAACAGGTTAAACTCTTCCTTTCCCAGGGTGGATACCATGGATCAGGGAAGCAGCTCAATTTGCTTTTTGCAAAGGTGTGTTGAGTACTCTGAACCTTTTTTCTCTCCCCTGTTCTCCAAGCCAGTCTGTACTTGTTTGCATCTTACTCAAAGTTCTAGATTCTACTGTTCTAAAATAACACAAAGCCTTGGAAACACAATGGCAACTTGATAATGAGTTGGACAGCAGTGGAGTACAATCTGACGTGTCTTAATCAGTGTAAGGATATGAAGTAACATTTCAAGCATCTACAGCTTTGCTGTTCTCTTCTTCCTTCCCACCCCCAAAATGTTGGGAAACCTTATAGCAGTTTGTATAATACACCTGTGGATTGCTTGTGGTAAAATTCTCTGAAGAATTGCAATTGGATACTGAAACCAAAATTTTGTTAAAAATTGGGAAGGCAGACTGTTTTTACTACTTAAAAATGTCCCATCGCACATATAAATTGCGTTTCTGACTTCACAGAAGTGGAATATTTAACACTGCAGCATATTGTCTGTACTGCGATTTCTTTGCTTTTTTCAAGTTTGTATTAAAAGACTCGTTTCCTAGGTGCGAGAGATGCTAAAAATGAGAGATTCAAATGGAGCTCGCATGTTGACGTTGATAACAGAACAGTTCATGGCTGACCCTCGTCTGTCGCTTTGGAGACAACAAGGAACTACAATGACTGACAAGTATAGGCAGCTCTGGGATGAACTGGGTAAATTCACAGACTCATTTAGGTGTTCATATGTTTAATAAAGAAACAATTACATATTTGGAGTTGAGAAAAACTTTTATTGTCGTTGTAGGCACAGCAGATTAGAGTTTTCTGCAGTTTTCTTTGTTCAGTTAAGTTTGGGTGAAATCGAAGTTCTGATCTGCAGAATGAGACAGTTGCAGTTAAAGGAGAGGGAACATGGTGTGAAAGATGTACAATTCCAATAGTTTGTAAGTATTAGAGGATCTAAAAAGAATAAAGCAGAAACTGGAAATGTAGCTACACAGCTGAGGTGAAATATATGTCTCTAGTGCTGAGCCAGAAAGGTTAAGGAAAAAACTGATTCACCATTACAGGATTCAATTACTGAACAAGAAAGGAGATGAAATAACAGAGGACTAACAGTTACCATTGCTTTACAGGAGAGGTTACCTGATACATGACTTAGTTGTACAATTAAGAGAATAACACAGGCTGAAATGGGAAAGGAATATTTGAACTGGTGAGGTCTGAGGGCACTTGCCATAAAGTGTTCAGGAACTCACTAATACAGTTTTGAACTACTACTTCAGAAATTTTCAAAATCTGTAAGAATTTCATAATAGAATCATAAAATGGTTTGGGTTGGAAAGGACCTTAGAGATCATCTATTGCCAACTCCCCTGACATGGGCAGGGACAATTTTCACTAGACCAGGTTGCTCAGAGCTTCATTGAACCTGGCCTTGAAACACTTCCAGGGATGGGGCATCCACAGCTTCTCTGGGCAGATGGTTCCAGTGCCTCAGCACCCTCACAGTAAAGAATTTTTTTCCTAATGCCTAATGTAAACCTTCCTCCTTTCAGTGTAAAGCCATTCCCCTTGTCTGATCACTACATGCCTTGTAAACAGTCCCTCTTCAGCCTTCTTGTAGGTCCCCTTTAGGCACTGGAAGGTGCTCTAATGTCTCCCCAGGGCCTTCTCGTCTTCAGGCTGAGTAACCTGAACTCTCTCAGCCTTTCTTGTGTGGCTGGTGCTCCATCCCTCTGATCATCTCTGTGGCCCTTCTCTGGACCTCCTCCAATGGGTCCATGTCCTTCCTGTGCTGGGACCCCAGAGCTGGATGGATGCAGCACTGCAGGTGGGGTCTCAGCAGAGCAGAGCAGAGGGGCAGAATCCCCTCCCTGGCCCTGCTGGCTGCACTGCTTTGGATGCAGCCCAAGACACGTTTGGCTCTCTGGGCTGTGAGTGCCCATGGCTGGGTCATGTCCAGCCTCTCACCCACCAGCACCTCCACGTCCTTCTCGGCAGAGCTGCTCTAAATCCCTCCTAGCCTCAGCCTGCATTGATACAGGGTGTTATCTGAAGGGAAAATCAATACAACTTGAATGTGAATGTCAACAGTATGTAAAGGCAGAGAGGTGATAGAAAAGATAAAAAGTAACCACAAGCATTGCTTTCCTAGGTATAAGGTACTGTAACAAACTACTGACTAATAGATATGCAAGTGTGTGGAAGATAAAAACCAACCTGAATTATTTAAAATATAGTGGTAAATCTAATTCGTTTCTCTGAAAGGTAATTCACTGAGTGTATGAGGGAAGGGATTAGCATGTCTGTCTTAGCATTCCAAACCTTGCTTACAGCTGTCTTGGAGGCATTCCTAAAGCAAGCTGGAGACACACACAGCCTAAATAAAATTGCCTTGTGATTCATGGAACTTGGAGTAGAAACCTGTGTTCTCATTCTGGAAAGTCATTTCAAGTCTAGACTTAAAGAAGTCTATTTTGATGGGCTCTGGTCCACATGGCTGTGCCTGACTTATGTGGCAGAAAACATATAAATAACCGTTTAGTAACAAGCAAAAGTTAGGATGATGTCCTGTGAGACATTATGTAAGTAATGCAAAGAAGAGAGCAAATACCATAATGCTCTTAATGTAATTTAAAGGTCCAAAATCAAGCTAAATGAAATCAAATCTGAGTAAGAGTAATATGCTCCATTTAAAAAAGAAGTGTCAAATGCAAAACTTAACTTTTGCACTCTTAGAGGTCAAAGATGACCATGGTTGAATCACATACTAACTGATGGGATAAGATTGGATATAAACCTGTATAGCAAAAATTATGTTCACTCTAAATGAAGCACTAGGCTAGTAAACTGCTAACTATGTAGTTGAGATTACAGACTTCTGTGGTGAAAATCCTTAATACCATAGAAGACAAAGCTCTGTCAGAGTCTAGAAACAGCTACAAGTGTAACAACCATTTCAGTATGCCATTTTTATGATCCTTTGTCTTGTTGGGGAGTAACAGTGTTTGCCAAGCAAGGCACTTGTCTAGCTGGACATACAGAGAACAGAATTGTGTCCCACCATACTCAAAATTGGAGGGTCTCATGCTTCATTGCTTATGTGGGTTGAGCTGGTAGGTGGTGGGAGAAGCAGAAATGTGTTCTCCATCTGTTACCTGTAGCAGTCTTGCCACATGCTGACAATAAACAAAAAAAGGCTTTGTTAAATTTTTGTAGCGGCTTCTCTTGTTTCATCAGTTTTGTATTAACATCATATTCTTGACAGCACCTGTCTGAAGGTAGAGGAGGTGGAATCTATCTGCCTACAGCATCAAATAACAAATACTTTTGGATTAATTGAATTTAGATTACCTCTATTTAATCAGAATTCTAGATGTCACTCCCAAAAAGCAGCCTCATCGCTACCTGAGCTGCTGTATTTGCAGTCTGAGGCAGACCGCATTGTTTCAGTCCTGAACTGCTCTGACTCCTCTTAAGGGTATCAAAATCTGTTTCGTCATGTACCATGCTTTCAGTTTGCAAATACGTTTCAATCACATCAGGTGGGCAGTAGGCAAAGGGTAGAACTTAACTTGGTTCTTCCATCTCCAGATAGTGTTTATGTTTCTAAACTCTCTATTTCTTCTCCCCACTGATAGGATTCCTTGGTTCCTTCCACTGGTGCTTAGCAAGTTCCCTCCAAAATGCTGTTAATTGAGTGAATCTCTCCAGAGTCACTTCTACCTGATGTGAAGGCTTCTGCAGTGTTTTTGCTAGGATTTTACTTTGCTTGAGTTTCCCTGTTTTCACATTAAACACCGCTTTTTCCATGTGAAACTCGCGTCTCAAAAAAAGAAGTGAATGTGCAATAAGTTCAAGTAGATTTTAAGGGAGACCAGAGTTAAAATAGCAGACTGCAGAGGGAAAAGCAAGATGGCCCTGGCAACGTATGATCTGTGCTAGTTGAAGTAACTCAGACACTGAGTTTAAAGGAGTCATGCTATCATTATGTTACAAAGTAACGTTGGCTTGTTATCTTCTAGCATGTCAGAGAACCAAAATGTCAAGGGAGGGAGGGAGGCACAGGCCTCTGCGTATTTAATGTTTTGTATTACCTGTTCAGAGTAATCTGGGAGAGGCATATATGTATGTCTTTTAAAAAAATCTTTTAGCTATACTCTCATTTATGTCACAGGTAGGTAGCAATTTAATGTAGTTAGGGAGAATTTTAGGGCATAGAAAGTAAGTAAATATAGACTCTGCTTAATAAAGGCTCTCTTGCTTGCCTTGGTATGCTGTCTGCCAACTGCCAGGCATATGGCCACTTTGTCAGTTCCATCTTGGCGTAGACTTTTAAGCATACTTAAATAACCGGCTTTGCTCCTTGACTGGGTCACTTGAACCTTTCATTAGAATTGAAGTGATGCTTCCTGCCTGGCATTGGGTATTGGCAAGGGTACTGGAAGGACACACTCAGCTTTGATCAGAGTTCTTGTCGAAGTTCATGGTAAATTGATGATTTCAGTAGAAGTCAGATTTGGTTTGAATGTTTGAAGGTGCTGATTTAAAAACAACAACAACAGCAAAACCCCCCACACCTAAAATAACAGTGAAAAACCCCCTAAAAATAAAACCACCAAAACCTTCACTCAGGACCCCCAAATAAAAAACTTTAGGTCTAAGTATAAATCTGGCAATTTTTTAGTACGAAATCCTAATTTCCTAAGGAATTTACAATTCAGAAGCATCAAGTTAACAAAAAAAGCCTTGCACGTAACTATGCAGTTGTTTTTTAAAGCCTCTAGATTGGCAGTAAGAATATAATAACTCTGCCCAGCAGATTCCCCTGTTGTGCATCAATGAATGGGATGAGCTATATGCTTCTTATGGAATGTCAGAGGTATACTGTTGGAAAGGTTACAGGTCAGAGCTCTAAGGCTTGCTCAGATACTTCTCAAACTAGAAGAATTTAGATGCAATTTCAGTGATGCACTGGTGATCACTTCCAACTCGCCACAGTAATAAATGAATTCCAGTTTGCAGAGTTTAAAGCAGAGTTGGAATTCTTCATGTTGCTGTTTAAATGGTATCTCGGTACATAAATTTCACATGCTGATCTTTAGGTGTTTGGCTCGTGGTAACTGTGGTTGAGGAGTTTGGGATGTCATAAGGATTAACTATCTGAAGCCCCTTGGTTTGCCTTTTAATTAAACTGCATTGGTAAAATGGGTATGGAAATGGAAATGCACGGTAAATACCTGCTGATGCCTGTTGAGGTGAGATCTCTGATATGAAGGAAAGGTCAATTAGCCTTCTTTGTGGTATAGAGGAAAAAAAATGGACTGTATAATCTTAGTAGATGAATAAATTGTTAATATTCATCCATGAAAAATTCAGTAGAAGTTGCTTGTTCTCATCAAAAATGAAAATATTTCCTTAAAAAAGGGGGAAAAATTGACTTTGTACCCCAGCCCAGGGATCATGATGGCTGTGAGCCTTTGCTTTGGAAATAGGGGTTGAGCACTGCCAGATGCCAGACACTGGGAAGAGACTGTTTTGTCGAAAAATGGGATCTGCAAGTTAATTGGTGTTTTCTGCAGGCTTCTGGCTGTGAAATGAAATTGGAAGCCCTTTAGCCACATGGATAATACAGGACCTGAATACAAGTGTCACATGTCACCATCAGGGCCCACTGTGAAACAACAGTGTTCCCACTCAAACACTGTGCCATTACAGATCATTTAAATATGGGGATTACATTTAAACTAAAAGCCCCATTTGCTTCTTACTGCAATTTAAAAGTCCTCTTAGCAAAAACGAAGTGACAAATTAAATGAAAAAAGTGCCCACATTTTTAAAGCTGCAATGCAAAACAATTTTTTATTGCTTCTCATATGCCATGAATGAATCATTATACTTGTCAACCCTAAACCAGGCCATAATTGGAGCAGCTACTGTTATCAAAGTAGGGCTTCTCTTGCAACAGCTTAATAAAGCTGAAACTGTTAAATTAAATCCCAGATGCTTAATCTGATGAAAGCAGTCAAGTAGAAGAATCTAAGACAAATATCTACTGCTTGATGGAGTGATGGAGCCCAGCACCTTGTCAACACACAGTTTACAGAATCAGATTTTTTTCCTGTGAACTACTGTTTTCAGTATCTTCATATCCTATCGCTTGTCTTCATGGTGAAGAAACTTCGTGTAATTTGCATGTTTCAAAACAAACATTTCTAGTAGATTTCCTCCATTTTGGTGTTTAAGAACTCTTAAAGGGGGAGGAAAGATTTTTTTTAAGTCAAGATTAGTTTCTTGTGAAGTAGAAACATTATGGCAGTGTCATGGCAAGGAGGTTGTGTCCAAAGAGGTCTTTGGCAAGGCATGCCAGTGAATAGAATTGGTGAATGTGTTCTGGTTTTGCATCATGCTGATCCGGGTCTCTCTTGGTCATCTTATTTTATGATGTTTTATGAGGAGAATGGTACTCTCTACGTTCAGCCATTCCTTCCACATTTTAATGCATAATCCTCTCCTGTCTGCCTCAACTGCCTATTGGAGTCTAAAGTTTTTAAGTGTGGGAACCTCTTAAAGTACTGAAATGAGCCTCACTCATGTGATAAAGCTGTTCACAGTGACATTCTTAGAATCCTTTCTATTATATACTGAACATATACTAGCATATTAAATGGGCTATTGCTATAAAGATATTTCTTGACTGAAATAACATGACTTCTCTGCAGTAGTTCCAGAAGTCTTAGTATGTTTTCAGTAGTACTTTTCTCTGTTGTATACCACTTTTTAAATGTTGGATCAGGCTGATAGTCTGTTTTGGTTTCACGCTTACTGGTATTTTGGGCATTTTCTGGATTAGCATGATATATTTTTGTGTTAAAGTTTAACCTAAAATACCATTTTACAAGGTCATGTGATACAGAGAAATAGTACAATATATTTCCTGATGGATCGTGCATGGACCTTTATTAGTAACACTTCGCTCCTCATCTAAACATTAATTCTAAATGTTGAGGTTAGGAAAGGAATCATTATAGACTAATTAGGAGAGATTTAATTACCATTTTGCCATGAGCAAACTAATGATCAAGTGTTAAATAATGTCTTTTTTTTATTATTTTAATTTGGAAACCACTCTGAATTTTTCTGATAAAAATTTATAGTCATCTCTAGAAAACAGCAAGTTAGATTCTTTTAACCTTAACTGAATGAAGCTATTTTCCATCTGTACTTCTGTCTCAGGCATTCCTTCCTTCTGCTGTTAGAGACAAACTTGTACGAATGGGACGTGCCAGCTGTTCTAAACAGATTGTCTGTGCTTAGTGCTCAAGTGGAGTGGGGAAAAGGACAAAAGCAGCTATGGTTGTTGCCAGTATGCCCCTAGAGAAGTTCCTTCTCGGTGCCCAATTTGATGGTTACTCCAGGGCTGCCATGAAAAAGAATCGATAAAGTTAATCATTCATTACAGTTTTGGTGCTCTTGTACCATTTTTTGGAGCTGCATACTTCATTGCAATCCCTTTTTAGGGTCACCCATGTAGTAGAGACATTCACTTTCCAGTACAGCAAGACTCTAAATTTCAAATTTGACTTCCAAGTTTGTATTCATGTTGTCTTTATATTGTTGAATATCCCCACTTATAATTGCATTATGTATTGCCTTAAAGCTAAAGAAAGTACCTATGCCCTACACCTGTAGAAAATAAAGTTAACTTCAAATTTCTAAGTGTAGATTAGTCAGTTACACATAGGGCATTTCTGGCCTTGAAATGAAAGCTGTAGGAAGCCCTGTGTTTGAAAGGAGGTTGGATGCACCATTTCCCTTGGTGTTTCATTGTGGGACTTTCTAGATAGAGTGGTATCTTAACAAATATTTGTGTCTTAAACTGTATCATATCCCTTAGGCTGCCTTCGCTTAAGTAGTGGTTACATTAATATTGTTTATTCTCAGCTGTCCTGGTCTTATGAAACACATGTACCCTCAGTTTATGCATTTAAGGTTACACCTGCTTTTTCACAGAACAAGCTGTTAATTTATGTCCGTGTCTCTGAATGATTTGTGTTGTTGGAGGTGCTAAATTAACAGTAGGTCAGAGTTAGCATCACAAGACAGTTTTGCTGTTCTAAGACCTGAGTTACAGATGACGATTAAATTGCTGTCATGGCCCTACAGTGTCTTGGTTGATGCTGTCACCTTCATTTCCTCAGTGAATGAAGCCAGGCTGCTGTTCTGCAAAGATGGGTTTGTCCACCTTCTCTGAGGATCATTTCCTTCTTCCTCCATTACTGACATTGCCATAATAGTATGTGAAATGAGGGGGTGTGTGAGGCCAGAGTATGACAGTAAATTTTTTTTTTTTAGGTAATTTCACAGAATATTCTGAGTTGGAAGGGACCCAGAAGAATCATTGAATCCATCTCATAAGTGAATGGCCCATATGGGGATCAAACCCACAACCTTGTGTTATTAGCACCATGCTCTAGCCAACTGAGATAATCCTGTGGCATTTATCAGATTTCAGAAATAATGGTCACAGTAATTACCTTCAGTGTGTAAGCATAGCTTGAGGGGTTTATTTAATATTTTTAATGCCATACAGAAAGTTGCATTTCCATTCTGTTCAGTTGGATGGAAAGTACTTCAGATTTTTTTTAAGTACCTGCATTAAAGCAGTTGTTGTTTTTATTCCTGTGATGTTGAACTGATTTACTTATAAATGTCCTAAAAAATGTTGTGTATTGAAGCTGGTTCACAACTCATTGCAGCCCTAACTGTGGAATCATATCTGCCAAAATTAAGGACAGAGTTTTACTATAAGCCAAGCTCATACTTAGTGTTATTTTTTCCTTCCTCTCACCCTTTATTTTTCATACTTCAGTAATATTAGTCTGCCATTTAGTTTTCCAGTGCCACTTCTAGTAAATACCAGAGCTAGAGAGAAGTGATAGATTCATGGGGAGGACTTACTGAATCTTGACTAATTTCTTTGAGCTTTACCTGTGGGTCAGCCATCTAGCCTTGTGCCATTTTCCATTTTTCTGTTTTGAATGAATACTGGAAAAAAACGTCAAAAATTGGAAGTGAGAGGTGCAAGAATTTCAATCTGCTTGTGTATGTCAAATCAAGACAGAGGAAATCCTTTATAATTTGAGATACCTATTACATAGACTAAAATTTTGATAGGGAAGACAGTTCTTCTAAGCCCACAAAAGGTAGCTGAAAATTGTAATTTGGGCTGGAGAAGTTTAACAAGAAAACTAGAAATAACATTAGAATTTTGAATAGTGGTAGGCAGCCAGTAGACTGTAACCAGGTGCTGTGCTAGATTCTTGTATTAGAAGTTGTAATTAAAGTATGCTGTTTTTGTAAAAACTCAGCAATCATGTTTGGACTGGAAGATAAAAGTGACTTGGGAAACGATAGTGTAGGAAGTAATTCAGACTAGACAATCAGAATGTATTCCTCTGGTCAGTTACAGTGCATTATTTACATTCTGTGAGCATTGTTGTGGCAGTTGTAATTCCCAGTATGCAAGGGAGTGTTAGCACTTGCTTCTTTTTTTTTTTTTT
>VZTI01003214.1:41368-160749 GCA_013397865.1 Struthidea cinerea
TTTTTTTGTAAAGGAGAGGTATTTTCATCCCTCTCTTTTATTAATAGCTTGTTTTGATGGACAAACATCCTGTTTTGCCTCTTCCTAAAAAAAAAAAAATAACTGTGAGAGGAATTAATTCATCTGAAGGATAAATTTATACAGAGGTAGCTTAATGCATTTATAGTTAGTATTCACATTAACTTTTCTTCTGAAAATTCTTGAAGTCTCTGAAGATAGACCGTGACGACTGAGAGTATATTGCTAGTTAAAGTAATTGGTAAAATATCTGATACATATTTTGGGCAGGAGCATACTTCGTGTTCACCACATAGCTGTAAATATTGGCAACTAGTTGATAGAGGATTGTTTTTTACTATTTGTATTAGCGTTAGCAGTGCTTTTGCCTTCAGTTGATTGGTTGTAAACAAATGATTAATGATTAAGTTTTCTAAATATGAGGGAAGTTAATCAGTGAGGTTTTTTTGCAGGTTCTTTATACTTTCCTTTAGCTTTGTAGACTAATAGCCCATGCCTTGCTGCAGTGGTTAGGTTATGAAGTACTATAGATGCATAGAGGGGTATCTGATGAACATGTGACTGATCCTGAGTGTTCTCTTGGGGAGATCACAGTCGACTGACACACTGCACACTGTAAACTGCACCTTTCAAGCAAATTCCTGTTCTTATATGAAACCTTTTGGTTGAATGGCAGAGTGTCTGCAAAGATGAATTTAAAACATTTGAAAGGTCATAACCCAGAACAACAGGCTCATGCAAAATGTCAGAAGTGTGTGGTTAGTTCCTTATTCCATTGTGCTAAAAGTTGAAAACACAGAAGGAGAAAGCAGAGGTTTGTGACACAGAGATTAGAGCATGTGGTTGCTGATAGCTTAGAATAGAATCTCAATATGTAAATACCTGTTTCAGCCAAATACGTATGTGCCTTTAACCCTTGGAGCAGCATCAGGCAGCAAGAAAGGAAAACTTAAGGAGTTAGGCGTTTTATTTTGTCCCTGTTCTACACTTCCACTCTCTGAAGTGCATGCTTGGAGGTTAGCCTGCAGAAGGGCAGTGATTCCCTCATACGATCGGTGCTGCAGATAATCTGTTGCATTAATCAGCCAGCTAGTGTGAAATGCATGGGGAGTGATTATACTATCATACACAATACAATCAGCATGAAGCTCTTGTCAAGACCAATACATCAAAGTTTAATTCAGTAATACAATTAACTAGAGCAAAATGAAACATTCTGTTCTCCAAGAAACACAGCACCTATAGACAGCCTTTTTTCTGAAAGCTGAACAGAGAAACCAGAATGCATTAAGGAATTTTTATTAATAAAATTGCAACTTGGGTGCAACTCAGTGCTGATGGTAGTTTTCCTTGATGTTCTCATTGAAGGGGGAACAGTCCTGAAGTGCTTTGCCTATCTTTACTATTCTATAAAAGCAACTGTTTAGTTGTAGCAGTCTCTAGTGGGACTTTTGATTGTGCTTTGTTTTAGTGGAGATCACTCCATGCCTGGAGAAGGGCTGCAGCTTTGCCAGTTGTTCTGAAGGCACTTGTCTTTCTCATTCAGAAGCTATAAACACCACACAGTACTTTCTTTGAGGTTTCCAAGTGGCTGTCCCAGTGAAAGTGGATATGTGTTTAAAATACAGATGTAAACCACTTCAAACTCCTTTGCTAACACTTCTACTTCAAAGTGTTCATAGGTTCTGTCTGCTAGTATTGTTTTTCTTCTGGCACTTTCAATGCTGGAAAATTATGCTTTTGTAATACAATTGGTTGGTCTCAAGTGGGACACAGTGGCAAGTGTGCAGTAAGTATTGAAGCTGTTTTGTCTGTTGTGCAAAGGGAATGATCTTGATTACCTGGCTCCATTTTCTTTGAAACTCTCAAATGCTACTCTTGTAGCTTATTTTTTAAGTTAACGTTGTGCATTAATGGAAAGGGCAAAGAAATGTTACAGCACCTGTTTTTGAATATTTTAATTTTGCAAGTGCCCTGTTTGATCTAAAGTATATGAAAGGTAAAATTCCAAAGCAAAGTCCAAGTCTCAGCTGTTGATTACATAGGTGTTGTAAATGAGGAAATGCTGACCCAAGCTCAGCTGTACAGCAGCCCTGACAGGTTATCATGATGCTTATAGGAAAAGCAGAGTGTAATCAAACAGATGAACAGAACTGTATGCTGGGTCCTCAGTACTGATCAGTGTCCTAGGACCCCCCTAAAATTGTTTCCATCACCACCTTCCCATATAGTGGGGCAAAAGTAAAATATAATTGGATTTATTAAAAGTGAGTGATGCTTAATCTCTTGGGAGATTCTGTACGTATCCCTTGCACTTCCTTTAGCTTCATGGATATGTACCTACATAGGATGTGTAATTATTCTGCTGTTCTGCACTACATCTACTTTTACAGTGACTTAATGCTCTTTATTGTTTTTAGTTTGCATACTTAAATCCTGATCAATATAAAGGCATGCTGTCCCTATCTACCCCATGAATTCAAAGGTATGCATGTCTCCAGAGAAACACAAAAGTACTGATGTTCCGTTGTGTGTATAAGGAAAGCCTGCATGTAAATTTTTTTCTTTTTTTTTTTTTGGTGGTGCAATGAATATTAAAGATGAATAATATCTGTGCATTTTCAAAAGGAGGTCTGTCTGAACCAAAGGTCTGTTTTGGCAAAGCTGCCCTTTTTTCAGGTCAGGAGATTAGTGTTGAATCAAAATAGGCAATTCCTCACTGCAGTGTGTCAGTTCTAATACCCTTTCCCTTGTGAAATTAGTATCAAATTGTAGTTGCAACATGTCATATTTTCCAATTATTTTCTGGGGAAGACTTCTTGTATATTGAATTGTGATTGTTTTGCCACTATACCGTGAGGAGTTTTGTATTGAAAAGACATAGGTTAGAGTCCAGGGATTTAAATAAGAACTTTAGTTGTGTTTTAGTAGCATGCAGTTTGGGGTGGGAGGAATATGTGTCAGCCTGCTGAGAACCAGTATGGAAAAATACCTGGGGAAAAGGAGACAGGAAGGAGAGAGAGCTGTGTTAGAGAGAACAGCAGAAAAGCAGTCTGTAAACACAAATACTTTCTCTGGGGTTTTGGTGTCTCTTTTTTTTAAATTACTGTTATTATTTAATGACACTTTTGCTCATATTGTGGTCGGCATTGGTGACATCATTAAATGTAATCAAACATGTAGACCTGAGAATGGTAGGAATGTATTTCGGGTAACTTCTTTGGAGTGTAAACTGTTGCCAACAGCAGTTTCTAGGCTGAAGTCACTGGAAATTGATTCCGATGCCTTTCTTGGAAATTACAAGTAGCTGTCCTTCGTTTTTTTCCATAGGCCTTATCTGTAGTAAAGGGGTAAGCATGATCAGCAGTTTCCCCGTATGGGAGCCATGAGGCAGGAAATAGAGAATCTCTTGTTTGAGAGCAGGGTAGGCCTTCAGGTTGGTAGTGACATTTAAGGGCTAGCTCAAAGGGCTTCCACTGAGTAGCATCAGAGTGAAATAAGAAGAATATCCTCCAGGCTTCTGCCACTTGGCATGTGATAAAGTCTAGGCACAAGTGAACATTTTCCTCAGACTTTTCAGCATGAGGAGGAGGGCAGGAATCAGTGAATTGAAAGAGCCAGAATGGAGCAGATGTCAGGGGAGGGGGAGGGTGTTTAGAGAGCAGAAGTAGGAAGAAATACAGAGAGAGGTAAATGCACACACTTGGGGTGGGGAGGGAGAGAGGGGAGAAGGAAAAAAATCACACACACAAAAAAAAAAACTCCACCAAAACCCAAACTGACCAAAAGCACCTAGGAATCCAAATAGGTTGAAGAGTGTGGGGTCATTTGGCATTATGCATCCCCTGCTTCCAGATGGTAGGCTTTGTGGCACCACAGGAGCTCTTTCTGTTCCTTTTTCATCTTCTGGTGGAGGAGTTTTGTCTCACACTCCTCTTCCTGCAGGGAATCAACAGCTGTCAAAGCTGTTTGAGATCTCAGATACGCATGCAGCCTTCTCTGAAGTCATAGGGATAAGTGTGCAGTTGGGTTCTAGTGAAATTTTAAGTGGTTTGTGAGGGGGTTATTGGAAATACACTTGTTCTTTACATAAAATTAGCCTGGGTTTCTGAGACAATGACTGCTAACAATGTAGTTAGCCTTGACATAGTTTCCCACTTGAAACCACAGATGTTTTTAAAGAATTTTGGTACTTTTAGTTATCTTTGTCCTCTCCTGCCTCATATATGTACCACATGTGTAGTGGAGCTTCCTTAGGAGGTTGGTGAATTCTCATGCTTCTAGTGGTGTTTCTCAGATGTGGAAAAAAAAAAGGCCACTTACTCTGTAGGGGCATGGTGTGACACAGAAATGTGTGTTCTGCTTTGATAGATGATTGAAATACTTACAAAATGTCGTTAAGATACTCCACTTTACTTTTGCTTCAGTCTGAAAACATTGGGAATCTGGTTACAGAATATTACATTGGCTTTTTTTTTTGGTTGGTTGGATTTTTGTTTTTGTTTTTTTTTTTTTTTTTTTTTTTTTACTTTTTTGTTAGATGCTGAGACGTACGGTGTAATGCCCTCAAGTGATACGTGATTTTGAAAATAAGTAAGCAAGCCCACAATTACTGTTCTCCAAGGCTTTCCAATGTGCTGCATCTTGCGTTTTGTTTTGCAGATTGCAAGAAATGCAGTGATTCTGTTTTGGGCAGTACTGAATCATTGATGATTAATAAGAAGAACCAATTGTAATTTGACTCCTTTTAGAGAGTGAAGTGTGCTGGCAAGTGTGTCTAACGAAAATTACATTATTTGATTTTAAGAGAAGTTTTTAAAAGTAGTATTGGCCTTATTCACCCCCATGGCAAGTTTCAAACACTTCCCCAAACTCAAAACACTTGTACTTTATCTACTATGCAGTAGTAAACTGTAGTACAGTGTCTCTCTGGTGTTCTGAATAGTAACATACAATATTTTGTTTTGGTTTTCAGATTTTTTTGATATTATTTCCCCTAACATGTCAGTCTTGAATAGCAGGAGACTTAACCTTAAGAATCGTGCTGTGTTTCCACTGGCTCCTGTGCTGTGGCATGCCTGAGTTACTTTAGGAATTAGTGTGACGTGATGCCCTGTGCCCTGGGTATCCATTTTGCATTTTTAGTTAGCAAAGGAATCCAGAATGTGAGACTTCTATCATCCTAGAAGAACCAGTTGCATTTTTATTCTTTTTTTTTTCCCCAGCCTGTCATGAACATTGCATAGTCTAAGCATAATCTTGCCATCTCTTTTAGTGTATAAGGCACATTCTTAATGAGCAAATATACTGTTGCTAAATAGTACTTGCAGATGTCTTCATGCTTCTGTCAAAGTTCAAGCTGGTGCAGGGACAGCTGATTTAGAGAAAAACCTTTGCATTTGAAAATTGCCACTAGACACCCAGATGCATTTATGCCTGCTGTGCTATATATACTCTCAGGGAGCAATTTCCAAAGTGGTGGTATGTGTGATATGTCAGCACAAACTCCCTAAACAGCAAATATAAAACAAATTTTCTAGAGTAACCAGATTACTGAAGTAATTGCCGTAAAAATGTCTTATTCCTGTCAAACTGCACAAAACTAGTATTTACTGGTTATCTGAGACCCAAATGTGTTTGGCAATGAGTTACATGAGTACTTCTCATGGGTTCTGAGTGTGAAAGTATATGTTTACAAAATGTATGTGTTACTAATGTACTTCTTTGGTTCCTGTAATGCAAAGCTGAAAGATGCATAATTCTCATTAATAGATAAAACAACATTCACTTCTGATACAAAAATTAGAAGAAAAACTTGGTTAATGTAACTTCTGTAACTTTATGTGAATTCTTTTTTGCCTTTGACTGATGTTGCTGTCTGATGAGCCATTCATTGGGAACTCTGGATTTCTAATACCAAAGACCTACTAATGCCTTTTAATTGAGAAGGCTGGCTTCTTTCAGCTGCATCAGATTGGCCATGCCAGCCCCAAGCGCCGGTGTCAGGAATTCAATCTGTGTGGTGTTAAGTGTAGCTGGGAAGCAAGCAGTGTAGCCTTTGAGTGGAGGAAAAGTAGATGCTGTAGAAGTTTGCAATTAGTCATTGGCTGCTGCATTTTTAATAGAAAATATAATGTCGATTTTTTTTTTGAATCAGGTGCTCTGTGGATGTGTATAGTCTTAAATCCCCACTGCAAGTTGGAGCAGAAGTCCAGTTGGCTAAAACAGCTGAAAAAATGGAACAGTGTGGATGTTTGTCCCTGGGAAGATGGAAACCATGGAAACGAGCTGCCCAATTTAACCAATGCTTTGCCTCAGGGTGCAAATGCTAACCAAGGTGAGACTAAACATATGCATTGACTGCAACACGCAACATAGCCTCTCTTATATACTCTAGCCTTGCAGAATTCAACACTCTTTCCTGGGAAAAGTAACTTTCTTGTTGAGGACTAACCAGCCAAAATCAGTTTTACTACTACTATCTTTGCAGAAGAACAAATAGGTGGGGTTTTTTTGTACTGGGGCTGTAACATTTTCAGAGCAAGTGTTTTGTGTTTCATTAGGTCTTCTAATTCTTCACTGGGGGTTTCTAAATACTGTTGCATGAGAATTGGATGTCCTTGAAGTATGTAAAAGCCTGTTGTTTCTTCGCTTGACTGTAATCTAGTATTCCTTTTGGTATTGGGGTTTTTATTTTGCTTGCAGTTACAAAGCCTTGATAGCTATTTAAAGAGAGATTTGTTTAAACTACATTAAACTTGTATTTGGGAAACTAAAGCATGTGTCTGTGGGATGTGCTCTGTGTGTGCTGTCTGCATTACCAGGTCTGTGGAGGGCGCAGCTGTAATGCTGCCATCTTGGAGGAGGTGTCTTTTTGTACTCAATGTCATGCTTTCTAACCTGTGATTATCAAATCTGACAGAAGCTTTGTAAGTCCTCTTCAAACAAAGATGACTACTTTGCTAATAACTAGGCAAAGTGCAGGGTATTTATGCAGGTAAAACTGCTCATAATCCTCAAACCATCAGTAATGACATATATTGCGTATAATTGCAATAAAGTTAAAATTAAATTTCTTGGTAGGTGTTAGATCTGCACTTAGTTGGGTTTTTTGTTGTTTCTTTTTCTTGGAAGATTAGCTCTGAAGGAAAATACTTGGTTCATTATTAAATTTCAGAGCTAGCCTGGGAGATAAGTTCTTTCAGCAAACGACTCTTTACAAAGGTATTTTGCTCGCTCATGATGTTCAGACCAACCTGGGCAGGGTATTGATAACTCTGGCATGGCTTCTGAACATTGATAGACGTAGTGCTATGTCAATAGAGAAATTTTGCCATAGGAAGATGTCCAGTGAGGATTATGTCACTCCCATGGCTTCAGTACCTCAGTTTATCAATAGTATTTGTATATGTTCATGACCAACAAAGTTATACAAGTGCTCAAAGTTAATGTCACTTCTCAAAAAGCAAAACTACAAATCTTTTATGCAGTTTATCCCTCCTTCATTCTGACAACTCTGGATCTAAGGAGGGACACTGTGGATACTTGAGTGCCATAGAGTTTCTAGTTTGTTTTAAGGGAGTTTGTACTTGCTGTTGAATGTCCTTCACCTCCAGCAGTTCTCTGTGCAAAGTCCTGTCTACCATCAGCCATGCTGGTTTCTAGATCACTCTCTGAGTGCAAGATGAATGGCACACACTTCATCTGTGCTCTTGGGTAATAATAGGATGTGAAATGTCATCTGCAGGCTGCTTGGTGGAGAGGGGGCGAGGCAGACTGCCATTGGCTGGGGGTTGGTGGATAGGCAAAAGGCAGGAATACTGTGAATGATTCACATATGAATGAGTAAAAGCTGATGCAGCTTTCTAAACCTGTGAAAATGACAGATTCATCAAACAGGCCGCATCGGACAGTGTTCACTCGAGCCATTGAGGCGTGCGATCTGCACTGGCAGGACAGCCACTTACAGCACATAATCAACAGTGACCTATACATCAACTACTGTTACCATGACGACACTGAAAACTTGCTCTTTGACTCTCAGGGGTGGCCCCTCTGGCATGGTAAGTGGCTAAACCGGAAAGATGTTTCCATGACTTGGTGCTTTGTTCATTTTCTATGGCATTATTTTAAGGGGGGAGGTGGTGGGGAGATGGATGAAAAACCTGGCAAAAAGAACAGAGGCTCCCTTGAAATGTTGGCTCAGAAGTAGTCCTTTAAGTCTCTCTTGCATAATTTTAAAAATAAAACAAAACAGAAAAAAAATTTAAACAAAAAAGCCCTTTTGAGTAACCTAGCAAAACAGGCCATTGCAGTTATGGAAGCACTGCTATTCTTCAATTCTTTTTTCTGTTATAGAACATGTTCCTACAGCCTGTGCGAGGGTGGATGCATTACGATCTCATGGATACCCACGAGAAGCACTGAGGCTAGCAATAGCTATTGTTAATACACTAAGGAGGCAGCAGCAGAAAGAGCTGGAAATGTTCCGGGCTCAGAAGAAAGGTAAATGTGGGGAAGAGGAGGGCAAAGGGCATGCAAGTTGACAGTAACACCAGGAACTTCGCATGAGGAAACTGGATTTGAAACTAAAGTAACTTCAAAGTTTACTAAAGCAAACTTCAGTCTGGATAGTGCTAATGTCACATTCTGGGTGCTAGGGGTTTTCTGTAAACTGTGTTGTGAGCTGTACAGGGCTCGTACCAGCCTCCTGCAATATAACTGGCACAATAGGGCCTTTCTTCCAGTCAGAGGTTCTGGTTACACAATGAAAACAGCCACCCTATGTAATTTAAAGGTTTTTGAACAGAACCTTGCATTTGGCATGTGAGTTGTTTAATTTTTTTCTCTGATCTATATTTCTGCTGAGCTTTGTATTCTGAGGTGTAAGCCTGAAGTTGATGTTGAGGATAACAATGAGCCAAAGTCTGTACTACAAAAACTCATCAAATTTGGCAGTGTGTTCCAAGAGAATCTCTTATAATGCTTAAAATTTTAGTTTTTCTGAATAAAGGGGGATTGAGTTTTTGGGCGGGTTTTTTTTTCGTTGTTTGATTGGCTGGGTTTTTTTTGGTTTTGTTTAGGTTTTTTTAATGCTGTTTTTTATAAAATACTTTGTGGTATTCCACTGAGCAATACCATTGATTTTTTTGAAGGAGTGTTCTCCTTCCTATGTCATGTGATCCTTGCAACCCAAAATAATTCTGCTCTGAGTCTTTTGAGTTTGAAGAGGCAGTGGAAGAAGGGGATGGCTTTGTGTTAGAAGAATGCATGTGGACAAACTGGAATTACTTTCTGAGCTGCTGTGCTAATCCTTTTATTCAAATTTTATTTTAGATCTTCTCTGTTACTCTAAACTGTGTGTATACTCATGCATTGTAGTCAAAAATGCCAGTGTGAAATCATATGTGTACCTTTTTCAAGTGTGTGTTTAGGTGTTTTCCCAGAAATGAGCATTTAGAAGACAAGATACGCACCTAGCTGAAAAAAATTTTTCTGCAGTCCTATGTGCCTCTATTTTTTTCCCACGGAGCCAAGGAATAAGGGTTTTTTGGAACACTGTTTTTAAGAAGGGAGGTGCCTGTGTCAGTGTGTGTGTTCGTACCACTGGCACGTGTCAGGAATCTGTTGCAAGTGTGCTGGTTGTAATAGTGCTCCTTTTCCTTCCCAGTTGCTAGTGCAGCATGTCGACATTCAATACCTCTTTTAAGTTCCTTTCCTTGTGAGCAGTTTCCATCCTGCCCTTAAACAAAGTAGTTTGTTGTTTCTGTGTTGTCACTCACTATTTTTTTTTATTTTTTACTCTCATGGGGAATTTTTAGAAGACTCTCTTTTCATACCATAAAGTGTGCTGCTCTCTATAACCAGAGGAAAACTGCATCTATAGCCCAGCTTTAGGATTTAGTTCAGCAAACACCACATGCTTCTACTTAGCTTTTATTCATGTGACTGATCTGATGTCCAAGGAGCCACTTGTGTGATTTTAAGTTAAATGTCTCTGACGAGACGATTGAAGCCTTGGTTGGCATGACACAAGAGAAGCTCATAAGTAGGCACAACAGAATAAGCAGAACAAAGTGAATCAGTAAGAAGTCACTCTGATGAATCCTTCTTGGTAATACTCTTTACTTCTGCCTATTGTCTTTAGTACATGCTATTTGTTAGAAATACAATTATTTACTTGGGTTTTTTCATATTACATATCAATGGATTCTTTAAAAAAACCTCTACCGTCCTGGCAGAGTGTCTCTGTTTCAGTATGTAGTCCCACACATTTAAATAGGAGAAAGCAGGACTTAAAAGTTTAATGCTTATGGTTACACAGATAAATGATGCTTTGTGAATAAGGGAAGTGAAGGGAGGTACAAGTTAATGTGTGACAGGCAGAGAAGCAGAGCAGCCATAATGGCTTGTATACAGTTTTTAAAGGGTCACCAATAATGCATCTGATCTCTCATACTTCAGTTATGTCTGTATGTCTAGGAGGAAGAAAGCTGGCAGAGTCAAAGGGGAGTTGTTGCCATATAACTCAGATTTGGGGAATCTCTAATACCTGTTAACACAATCACACTTACTCCATTTCATTGCACTTAACATTTTTTTCTTTGTTCTAACCAAGTAATGGGTAGGGGCTACAGAAAAAATTTGGTGAAGGTATTAGTGGACTGAAATCTTAAAATGAGCAAAAATACACTTGATGGTATTAAAAAACAATTTTTTCTTGTATACCTCATTTAAACATTTGTTTCTTTTTTTTTTTTTTTAAGTAACCATCATCCTAAGTTTCGTGCAGAGAGAGAGAGGTGCTGGATAAGCTCACAATTTATGAAATTGGAACGTATTTTAGAATATTTTCATTTATTTCAGTTCCATCAGATTAACTTAAAAATGTAAAGAGAGTATTGTGCCTTTCTGAGTGAGGAAATCATTGTAAATATTCTACCAAAAAAGTCTTTGATGTAATTCTTCAAGCAGATGTTTTTAGAAGAGTTCTAGTAGTATCAAGGAAGAGATTTGAAAAGACATTACCATTGAAATTTTGGACCCATAATACACTTTGCTAGTGCTCAAAAAGTTTGGCTTCTGTTTTTTCTCTTTTCTTATTCCTCATTTATGTATTCACCAAAGGCAGTGAATTCACCCTGAGAGATTTTCTCTTTCTATGCAGAAGCTACTGGAAATACTTTGAATTCTGTTCTGAGAGCATTTTAAGCAGTTTTACTTGTGTAATTGTTTCGATGGGCTAACGTGAGCTTGCTTTCCCTCCCTCTCTCCTCTGTGTGCGTTTTTTGCCACAGAACTTCTCCACAGGGGAGCAACCTCAATAACGAATCTTGAAGGATGGGTGGGACACCCTTTGGACCCCATTGGCACCCTTTTTGGTAGCCTTATAGAAGCCTGCAGGGTGGATGATGACAGCTTCCATGGATTCTCTGATTTCACGGGTAAGACCAAGCAGAGGCAGCAGCAGTCTGGTACATTTCTTCATTTATTGGAAGTATTTTTCTGTACTGCCTTTTTCAATCAGTTTCAAAGCCACTGTTTTTATAGTATAAGAACTCACATTTGCATTCCTTAGGAAAACAGAAGGGGGAGAAAATACTTAAAGTAAGAAAGCATTTAAAAATTACCAGTTACTGATTCTTGAAGAAAATTCCGTATTTCGCATTTGAAATGAAACCCAATACAACTTCATAGCAGCAGTCTTCTCCACATACATTGCACTGTCCTCTTTCTGAGAAATTGTAGGAAATCACAGGAGCACAGAGTTGCTAAGGTTGGAAGGCACCTCTGGAGATGGTCTAGTCCACCTGGTCTGCTTGTAGCAGGGTCATCTAGAGTGGCACATTGCTCAGGTCTGTGTCCATTTGGGTTTTGAATAACTTCAAGAGTGAAAATTATTACAGCCTTCCAGGGCAACTTCCTGCAGTGTTCAACCACCCTCATAGTTAAAAAGTGTTTTCTTATGCTCAGATGGAATTTCCTGTATTTCAGTTTGTGCCCATTGCCTCTTGTCCTGTCACAGGATACCACTGAGAAGAGTCTGGCACTGTCTTCTTTACATTCTCCCATCAGATATTTATACATTTTGGTAAGATCCTCCTGAGCCCTCTCTTTTCCAGGCTAAATAATCCCACCTCTCTCGCTCTCATTATATGAGAGATGCTGCAGTCCCTTAATCATCTTTGTGGTCCCACACTGGATCTACTACAGCATGCCCATGTGCTGGGGAGCCCACAACTGGACACAGCACTCCAGATGTGGGCTCACTAGTGCTGAGCAGATGGGCAAGATCACTTCCCTCGACCTGCTGGCGACACTCCTAATACAGGCCTGGATGTTATTGGATTACTTAGCTACAGTCTACATAATACTCCAAAACCATGACAAAACACTTAAAATTGGTAACATACGTAGTCTGGTAGGAGTTGGAAAGTACTGTTGCTATATCAATACATAATTTAGGATAGGGATAGGATAGGTACAGCCATTTCAATTTCAGTATTTGCTCCCCAGGAGTTTAGCTGATTAATTCCTTATTCTCAGTCTCTTTCCACCTTTGGGGTAGCTTCTTAACACCACTAGTGTGGACAGAAACTGGATTCATTTGTTTACCTGGAACTCTTTTATATACACATCCACAGTCTTCTTGGGGCTTTGTCTTAAAACTCCCTTTATTCAATTAGATTTTCTTCAATAAACTTCTGCTCTCCTACCCACCAGTTCTGGAAAAATTTTTAATTAAAAATTTTGGAAATCAGATTCTCTGTTGTTACTAAAAAACCAAAACAACCCCATGAAATAAAAACATTGTGTGTTGAAAAGTAACTTCCTTCTGCACACGCATATGTGATCTTCCAAGTTCATTCAGCCTTTCCATTTGTTGCAGTTGCCCATCTCCTTACATCTGACAATTACAACTTTCTGTTCCCAAATTAGACTGTAAAATGCTACAAGCTGGAATAGCATTTTGTCGTATGTTGTGTCTGTTAAATGCCAAATGAATTGGTAGCACTCTTTAAAGCAGTTGATGGCTTGGCCTGTGTGGAATTTGCTTGTAATTGTTACTAAAAGTAACATGAATGTTAACAATATGCGTTTTTATCATAAACACAAGTGTAACAAATTAGAAGCCTGAAAAGAGTGCTAGCAAACAGAGCCTATATTAAAGGTGTGGAGTTCCCAGGCCTATTGTATCTGCACAATTCTAATAGCTTCAACTGAAATCTATGTAGGTGTATAAGCACTTTTCCCTTCTTCTTGCGCATCAGAGCTTTAAGGAAATACAGGAATGGGTGGGGAAGGAAATTGGAATGCATCTTGCAATTTTGGCCTCATTAACACAAAACTGGAGGAACTGCCTTTTTAAAAATTATGCAGTTTAAAAATAAAAACTTTTGTTTTTACTTGAGTGGGTTATTTAAAACCAAATTCTTTTTGAGTATTTCTGCTGTGTGGAATTAGATGACATATTTTAGATGGAGTGTTGTATTTTGAGACTGGCTAATAATTTAAATAATTTTAAAACATTAATACTAACAGTGGAAGCTTTTGCGTATGTGGCCTTGTAGGCAGATCATGGGTTTAAATGGTTTGCTGATGTGTTCTTCTTTCTGTGTCACCCCTTACAGAGAACCTGGGGCAATGCAAATCTCTGGAGTACCAGCACCTGCCTGCACACAAGTTCTTAGAAGAAGGGGAATCTTACTTAACACTGGCTGTGGAAGTAGCATTGATAGGGCTGGGACAGCAACGAATAATGCCAGATGGCTTGTATGCACAAGAGAAGGTTTGTCGAAATGAGGAGCAGCTCATTTCTAAGCTACAGGAAATTGAATTGGATGATACGCTGGTGAAGATTTTTCGAAAACAAGCAGTCTTCCTATTAGAAGGTAGCTGAATATAGATGCTCACTGCTTCTGTAAACTGTCTCCACTTACACAAGCACACAGAACTAGTGTTCCTGTAGAAACTGCCTTACATGCTTCAGATGGTTTTTTACTTAAAACTCCATGAAAGTTTTTATCAAATCTCTTACAAAAATCAGCATACTTTAGATATCTTATGACTGTAGAGATAAGGCATATATTGACCTATAAACCTTTTGTTTTAATTTTGAATACACTTCGTTCTTTACATTTGTTGCATGTCATAATCTCAATCATCTGATTATACACTCCAGGCTAACTACTATATTATACAGACACCAGTTATCAACAGTTCCTAGGTATCAAAATTCTAAGTATTCCTTATATTCTGCAAAAGGAACTATACTGGCAGTTGTATAAAGGTATGAAGATTTCGACCACTGTTCCCAAGTGAAGAAAATTCAGATATTTCACATGTACTTGCTGAGGCAGAAATGTAACATTTTATTTGTGAAAATCAAGAAAACTACTTGCCTTTGAAGTTTATATCATAGGTGGAAATTAAAATATTTGATAAAATACTGTGGCTTAAGGTCTGGTCTTGTGCCTGAGTTCTGACCATGACACACAATTTGTGTTTTGAAATTAGGCAGTGTTGAAATAGAATCTGTACACAGAAGTGCATACTTTTGCCTTAACTTTTAAAAAGGCTTAACATGTAGCCCTTAAGCATCCTGCTCAGAGAGTGGTGTCATGGGTTCCAAGGTGTCCTTCAGGGGTTTGTGCTGGGACCAGTTCTGTTTAATATTTTTATTGATGACATGGATGAGGGCATTGAGTCTTTTCATTAGTAACTTTGCAGACGACACTAAGCTGGGACCGTGTGTCGATCTGTTGGAAGGTAGGAGGGCTCTGCAAGGGGACCTGGAACAGTTGGATAGATGGGCAGAGTCCAGTAAGATGAAATTCAATAAGTCCAAGTGCCGAGTCCTGCAATTTGGTCACAGTAACCCCCTGCAACGCTGTAGGCTGGGGACAGTGTGGCTGGACAGTGCCCAGGCAGAAAGGGACCTGGGGGTACTGGTCGACAGCCGACTCAACATGAGCCAGCAGTGCTCCTTGGTGGCCAGAAAGGCCAACGGTATCCTGGCCTGTGTGGAATAGTGTGGCCAGCAGGACCAGGGAAGTCATTCTTCCCCTATGCTCGGCACTGGTGAGGCCGCACCTTGAGTACCGTGTCCGGTTCTGGGCCCCTCAGTTCAGGAAGGACGTTGAGACGCTTGAGCGCGCCCAGAGGAGGGCAGCAAGGCTGGTGAAGGGCTTGGAACACAAGCCCTGTGAGGAACGTCTGAGGAAACTGGGGTTGTTTAGCCTGGAGAAAAGGAGACTCAGAGGTGACCTTATCACTCTCTACAACTTCCTGAAAGGTGGCTGTAGTCAGGTGGGGGTTGGTCTCTTTTTCCAGGCAACAACTGACAGAACAAGAGGACACAGTCTTAAGGTGCACCAAGGAAAATATAGGTTGGATATTAGGAAAAAGTTTTTTACAGAAAGAGTGATAAAATATTGGAATGGCCTACCCGGGGAGGTGGTGGAATCACCATCCCTGGACATGTTTAAAAAGAGATTGGATGTGGCGCTCAGTGCCGTGGTTTAGTTTAGTTGAGGTGTTGGGGCATGGGTTGGACTTGATGATCTTGAAGGTCTCTTCCAGCCTGGTGATTCTGTGATTCTGTGAAGGTTGTCTTTCTGGTTTTTGTTCTTTTTGAATGGAAGAAAAAACTTCAGGGGAACAAATTAGCCAAAGGCATAGTCCAGGTTTTGAGTGCATGCACATGGCTTGAAGGGAATGTGGTACTGCCCTAATTAAGTTGTGAAATTGTTACACAACAGTCAGGTTTTGCTCTCTTTTTGTAACCTGGTAGTCTTTTAAAATTTCGTCTATTATGGAAGAGGTACACAATATGTTGCTTAGGGTTCCCAGCTCTAAGTCACTGTTTTTGCCCAGATTTGAAACTGCAGAGAAGCTGCAACATAGGGAGAGTTTCCATCATGGTGTGACTGTACTGCTGCTTTATGACCTTTGGACAAGAAAAGCTTCTCTCTAGATCTAGCTATTAACATGAAGGATTCCTCTGGATTATAAAATCAGTTTGCTGCATCTGTTTACTGGTAAGGATGCTTTATGAGGAAAAGGCAGGAGTTCTCTGACATATTTTCTGATAATTTAGTTTACTACTTTGATCACTGAAATTTTTAATGTTTTCTTAGAGTAGCAAAGAATTGATCATAGCAGGAAGTCTGCTAATAAAACTGCCTAAAGAATTCCCATTGTGAGCAACATGCAACGATTGTCTTGCATTAGGATGAGATTAGGAATCTGGCTTTCCTGCAATAGTTTCAGTTAGGCAGAAAACTCCACATTAGGCAGAAACTGCCTGCTTACATGGAGGAAAAGCTGTGCAGTGATTTAAGGTGCTAATCATACCAATTGTGAGCTTTTAGTTAAAATTCTGTGGATACAATAAAGAAAACTTAATCCAATATTAAGTTGATTTCTATGCTGTTAATGCAGATAAATGTGTGCTGTATGTAGCTACCATTTGAGTGTGTGGGAAAGCAGAATGTAACACTGTTTTGCAAGAGCTGTTCTGATTTTTTGCTTGACTGCTAAGTTAATGGCAGAATATATGCTTTGTTGTGTATTCTTTGTGTCCTGACTGAGTTTCTGACTGGACCACCAACCACCAAATATACATGAAATGGCTTCTTTCATTCAAGCGATGCCAGCTGGTTTTGAATGGCTTTCAACTTCATTTTAAATGATTATGAGACACACTGTCACCTACTAAATCTTCATTAACGTTTCCTTTGCTATCAGCCCTGCTCTTTAGAAATGCCCACCTATGGAGCTCAGAATTTTTTCATGCCTAGTGATTTCTATCCTTGCATGTTGTGCTAAAGCACCAGTCAAAAATGTTGCTGAAACAGAAGTGAACTCACACAGCTGGCCATCCATCCATCCATCCATCCATCCTTCCTTCCTTTAAAGTGTGATGTAGTCTCTAGTAGAAGTAGTAGTAGTTTCCGGGAGTGCTGGGTGCTATCTGTGCAATAATACTCCAGTAATATTTTATTATAAGATTCTTACTCTGTATGTTGCAACATTTAATGCCTGAACTTCTTGTCACTGAAGTCAGAACACTGTTTGACCCAGTTCTCCTATTAACAGGAATAACAGTATTAAGTGTGCAGGAAAAATGTAGAAATAGGATTCATATGTACTGTGAACATTTGAAACTCAGCAAGTAAAAAAAGTTGTTGTTGTTGATCATGACACTTCTGTTACCAAGTTGAGATCTACACTTTACTGAATGAAAAAAATCCATTGTCCCTGTAATGGGGATAGTTTGCACATAAAAAAATAGAATTTTTAAAATCATGTGGGTGTAATGGACTAAAAGAGCCAGTTTTGGTGCATGATCTGACCTAGTGCTCATCATCATAGAATTGTTCAGGTTGGAAAAGACCAATAAGATTGTTGAGTCCAGCCATTAGCCCAGCCACCACTGTGTTTACTACTAAACCATGTCCCTAAGTGACACATCCACACCTTTTTTGAACACTTTCAAAGATGGTTATTCCACCACTGCCCTGGGCAGCAATAAGATTGTTGAGTCCAGCCATTAGCCCAGCCACCACTGTGTTTACTACTAAACCATGTCCCTAAGTGACACATCCACACCTTTTTTGAACACTTTCAAAGATGGTTATTCCACCACTGCCCTGGGCAGCCTATTCCAGTTCCTGACCACTCTTTCAGTTAAGAAGTTTTTCCTGATATCCAGTCTAAACCTCTCCTGGCACAATGAGGCCATTTCTTCTCATCCTGTCTCTGGTTACCTGGGAGAAGAGACAGACCCCAAGCTGGCCCCAGCCTCCTTTCAGGCAGGTGTAGGGAGTGATAAGGTCTCCCCTGGGCTTCCTTTTCTCCAGGCTAAACAGCCCCGGCTCCCTCAGCTGCCCCTCACAGGACTTGTGCTCCAGACCCTTCCCCAGCTCCATTGCCCTTCTCTGGACTCCCTCCAGCACCTCAATGTCTTTCTTGCAGTGAGGGGCCCAGAACTGGACACAGGATTCGAGGTGTGGCCTCAGCAGTGCCCAGTACAGGGGGACAATCCCTGCCCTGGTCCTGCTGGCCACACCATTGCTGATCCAGGCCAGGATGCCATTGGCCTTCTTGGCCACCTGGGCACACCCTGGCAGCTGCTGTTGACCAGCACCCCCAGGTCCTTTTCCACTGAGCATTTTTCCAGTTACCCTGTCCCCAGCCTGTGGAGCTGTCTAGCGTTGTTGTGACCCAAGGGCAGGACCTGGAACTTGAGTAATGACCAAGTCCAGACCAGTGGGTTATTTAAATGCTAATGTCAGGTAAGACATTTGAGGGATCAGGTGCTGCTGTGGTGATTGTTCATGTAATTTCAAATAAAGATGTGCATTTTTCTACTGTCATCGTTCTTTTTTTCCTGGTGAATTTTTGATAAAGCAGTGGCACGCTGAGGGGGTGCATGGGTATTGATGTGCATAATTGTGTGGAGGCAAAGCTAGGATTATGACTTTCTGCTTTTGCATACCAGGTGTGCTGAATTAGCCCCATAAGCACTGGTAGTGTGTTTAGTATTGTACAATTTGCGGGCTGTTTTGTTTTCCTAAATAATACATGGTGTTTAATATACAAGTAACACATTGTATATATGTGATGTGTTATATATTTCACTGAAAACAGCAATGTAGCTTCACCTTTTGTACAGCAGGCTTTAACTTTGAATACCACTTCTAGCTGAAGGCATAGTGAATGCTTTTAAAGATTCAGAAGTTGGGGTTTAGCAGTTTGTAAAGACTGACATTCTGTTTCTTCTTCCTGCAGGTGGGCCATATAGTGGCTTAGGTGAAGTCATCCATCGAGAGAGTGTTCCAATGCACACATTTGCCAAGTATCTCTTCACCTCTCTCCTACCTCATGATGCTGAATTGGCATACAAAACTGCACTGAGAGCCATGCGGTACGTATTCATGAGTTGTCTAGAAAGAGCATGAGTAGTGGATGTGGAAAGTGGGGAAAAGGTTTAGTAATCAAGACCTTGTCTCTTTTTCTAAAATATGCATTCTTCCATTCAAGGAGGTACTATTTTGGTTGTGTCATCTATAAAAGTAAATGGTATCTGTAGTAACTATATTATAATAATTTATAAATGTACAATTAGTGTTTATTTAGACTTGTAAAACAGGATTTTCTGTTTCAAATACTTCTAGAATCCCACACCTGGGGCACAAGATTTTGTGTTATACAGCCACTTTAGCACATACATTCTCCCACCAATGTGGTTGTGTGTGCATATTGGTATTGGTAATGAAATAAGGAAAGAGGTATTTCACCATAAATCTCGGCAGTGTCTGCTGCTTAGTCTGTTCAGCAGGACAATTTGTTTCCCTGGCCTTCTTTATAAATTGACTCTCAACAATAGATTTGAAACCATGTGGTGTGGTCAGAGCCTGTGCATTTTTTAGTGTGTCATAACATCTTGGACTCTTCTGGGTGAATGCTGGGATTTAAATGGAGCATGTCCAATGTTTGACGAACAAAATTTCTGGTTTGCATCCCATTTGTCTTCAGTAATCAGGAAAAAGATGTTTCTCAGGCATTGTTCACTGTGTGCTGTCTCTGTCTCAGGGCAGGCCAGATTGGTAATGATATCTGAGAAGAGACTTCTGAATGAGCTTTCAAGGACCTAAATGATGAGTGATAAATCTGTTGTCCACATAGAATGCAGGGAAGAAAGTGGTCTCATCTGAATTGTCTACTCACTATCAAGAGCCTAGTACTTGATGATTGACAGAGAATAGCCACAGCTGAATACTAAGAGCAATCAAGTCCTAGATTATAAAAAAGAAAAGATGTTGAGTTTTCCTAGTCATTATCACCAAGCATGATTGCGCAGTGATTGAAGCACATTCTATCCACATGAAGAGTATTTAGCTTCATCAAACAGGTTGTGTCTGTATGGTTTGGAGGTGTTTGTTCTGGAGCTACTCCCTCCAAAAGGCTAAATAAGGAGAAAAT
This sequence comes from Struthidea cinerea, assembly GCA_013397865.1. NCBI lineage: Eukaryota > Metazoa > Chordata > Aves > Passeriformes > Corcoracidae > Struthidea > Struthidea cinerea. The sequence continues at coordinate 61,376 of VZTI01003214.1, forward strand.
AATTCCTGTGTTCAAAGGACTGAATGGGAGGCCATGCATAAGAACAAAATATAGCTACTATCAGTTCAGGCCAAAGGTCTGCTTAGCCTGTTGAGTATTCTCCTGCCTCCAAGAGTGTCTAGTAATGGATGTTATGGGAACAGTCTAAAAAATATGAAGAGTGACCTTGCATACTTGCTGGTTATAATCAGCATTTTAGGAAATAGATTGAGAAGACAAAAGTCCATTACTGATGAACTATTGAGGACATTCAAATGTATGATCAGAAAGCTACCTGGGCCACTTAAGTTTGCTAGTCTTCTTTTATCTCAAGATAAGTGCATCAATAACTGATTATATCAGAACAGGAAGATAGTACAAAATTTGGTAGATAGGGTTTTTTTGGTTGGTTTGGTTTTGTTGTGTTTTTTGTTGTTTCTTTGGTTGGTTTGGTTGTGTATGGTTTGGGTTGGGTCTTTGTTAAGAAGAAAAGGTTAATTATTTTATAAAACATACTTGTGTCTTGTATTTACTTTCAGTTACTACCTTAAAGTGTTTCTCAGGAGGTAGTTTGTATCGATTTTTCCTCCTTAAACTAAGGTATTGAAATGATCCTCCAAGGCTGGAGTAGTCATCCATCGGCAGCTTCCCTGAGCGCCCCAGTGAACATGGTGTCAAGTATGCAGTTTCACTTCAACAAGGATTTGCCTAGAAACCAGTCATAACTGGAAACTTCTTTTTTGGAAGTTTCCTTTCTCAACTAGAAAAACAAGCAAGACACTGAAAGATCCAAGTGATGAAATCTCCAGTTAGTTTTGTGTAGTTCCAGCCCTCATTTGCTATAAAGCTGTCATCTCAACCAAAGAAGTTACTTCTCAAATAGATCAGTAAAAGAAAGAGTTGTCTTTTTGTTTCCATCTGGTAAAATCACAGGAGATGTCAGAACAATCAGGGCTGTTTTCCGTCCATAGTCACTTTTTCATCACTTTGTAAGACAGATGAAAGTTCAACCCTAGACAGTAATAATTCTTTTTGTAGTTTGATATTTGGCACTCTTCAGAAATGTGGACTGCTATCTTGAACTGTGGTGATGGCAGATTTAGACACTTTCTATTCCATCTCTGTCTGCATTCTTCTGCACTTCTTAAATTCTCCTGAAGAAGGATGATTATTCTTTCCATTCACACCAAAGTGTTAGTTCAGTGATTAAAGGACTCCCAATACAAACCAAATTAAAAAGTAATGTAATAACTGCCTTGAGAGCACAAGAATAAAGCAAACATGAAGACTGAATATCTGTCTCATGGCTGAGAGGTCGAATGGGTCAGAAGATGAAAACTTGAGCATCTTGTCATCCATGGGGGGGAAGAAATGGTTGTGGCAAGGACAGAAATCTCATGTGGAAGTTAGTAAAGGTGCTGCATGGAAATCTCTACAGCTGCTAATGCTTTTAGAAGTGAAGCATATTTCTTTTCTCACTTCAATATTTATTAAATAAGTTAATTTCCCAAGATCCCAGCTAGATGCTCTTCAGATAGGGATGTTTAGTGTCAGTCTGCACACGAGTCTACATGGGTCAGTTACCCATGGTGGCAGCTCAAGAGTATTTAACCTCTCTGTATTCAAAAACACTGTGTAATTTTTTGAGACCTATTTTAGTGTGTGGAACACTTAATATGAAATAAATGGAAACTGAGACCACAAAGCCTTTCATGCATGCACCTCAGGTCTGCAAGGACAGGGTTGTGCAGTCCTTCATGGTCACTTCTTTCTACAGTTTTCTGCTTGCAGCACTGAAACATATGGAGCACAGCCTTGGAGAATGTGGACCTGCAGTGACCTAGTTGACTGCTCACTTGGAATCTGAACTTGACTATTTGGCTTAGTTTGGCTGATCCCTTGTTAAGCCTGAATTTCATCCAGGCTTTGGGAGCCAGACTTTAATGGTGATGTTTAATCACAAGGTAGCTTTGCTAAAACCTGGCTAAATAATTGATGTTTCAAAGGGGGAAAAAAAGTCAAGACTGCTAAATCTGCTTGTGCTTTTCTGGTGTTCCCTAACCTTGCCAAAATTGCATGAAAGCCGCCGATTCACAACAGCATTTCTTTTCACAGCAAAAAAGCACAGAAGCTGGCAGTGAAATTCTAAGTGACAAAAGATTTCTCCATAACAACCTTTCTTTCATGCTTTTTGTTTATTTACTGTTACTCATAACCTACTAATCCCTTTCTTCATTTAATAGTTAGGATTTTTTCTGTTCACTGAAACTATCTTACAATGCACTTCTGCAACCTCACTCTATGCTTGGAAAAAAGCAGCTTTAGAGTTTATGTATATAAAGAGGTGTCTTAGTGGTGCTAGAGAATAGATTTGACTCGATACAAGTGAAAAGGGAAGGTTTCAAGGTTTTTTTAAATATTTTTATGCACATACATGTGTCTGATAGTTATTTGGGTGGTGTGTTGTATTTTTATATGCCTACCAGATGCTTTCCCATATATTCAAAATTACCTTTCTCAGTGACTTCTTAAAGATACTATTATATTATATTATTATTATCCTAATATATCATATGCTTCAGGAATCTAAAAAAAAAAACTGATGGAACTTAAATCCATTTTACTGCAAAAAAAAAAAAACATACTCCACCGCTGCTTACAGAACTTAGGTATTTATTTAAGTATAAGAAATTATAACTTATGTTTAAATGAGCTTACTCTATGACTGAAAAACACAGTGCATTGGATTTTTTAGTGTTGAGTAGTTGCAATTTTGTTGACAAAAGAGATGCACCTTCCTTGATCCTCACAGATTACTTTCTTCTAGAAAATCACTTGTATATGAAAGCTGTTAGAAACAGACCTCAGATACTAAGAGGCATCAAGAAGCTAAGCACTGGAAAAGCTTTTCTTCTGGACATTGCCTTATTACTATTTCTTTAACCTTTCATATGCTGAAACTCTGCTTAATTGTATTGAATAAAAATGCCTGGTTTTGTTCACTCCTGCTTTTTGTACTGACATTTATAGAGTATCTGGTATACTGTCTGTATCTAGTATATTGCAGGGGCTATCAGTTGAGTCTTTGCTGTGGGCTGTCACTTGGATTTTAGTAGTCAACAACACATTAATTTAAATTTTTTAAGTATGAATATTCCTTTGGTGATAAGACTGTTGCTGATTGATGAATACTCACCAATACTGATGAGAAAATGGAGTCTGAAATTAATTTTAAAGGAAACTTCTCTGTCACTGCTGTTTGGGACCCTAACATCAGTTTATGGCACATTATAAAATACTGGTAGGTTAAAGATGCCTATTGATGTAGGCAAGTTTGGCAAATGGACTTTTGAGATTCCTCAAGAAGAGAAGTGGTTTTCCAATATTTTTTTTTTCTGAAACTGAAAAAGCATATTTCATAGACAATACCAAGTATTCTTGCGGCTTTAGTTTAGCTCATGAGCAACCAAATGTAATAGTGGTTTAATGAAAGAGGATTTCTTACTTATTTCAGGTTGCTGGTACTGGAATCCACAGCTCCTTCAGGAGACCTGTCCCGCCCTCACCACATTGCATCTGTTGTTCCAAACCGGTATCCCCGCTGGTTCACCCTAAGCCACATTGAATCCCAGCAGTGTGAGCTGGCGTCAACCATGCTAACAGCAGCCAAAGGTACATTGCTGTCAGTTAGGTACTCAACTAAATGTATGCTTTTAATATTGCATGGATAAACAGATCATAAAACTCGTGTTTAGGAATCCAGATCACAGTCTGACACAAGTTTGAAATGGGTACGACAAATTGAACTGGCTTAAACTTGTCATGTAATTTTCTAGCAAAGTAGTTAATTTAGTTAGCTGGTACTAGATGAGCTTGGTATGAGGCTGATGAGACAGCTTTTTGTTCTCCTGACACATGACATTGACTGTGAGACACAGGAGCCGACAAGTCACTTCTAAAATTCACAAATCAGAGTGACTTTTGGCCCTGCACTGCACTAACACTTTCAGACAGGAGTTTGTGCTCTCTTGTATTTTTCATTCATGTGTGAATTAATTATGGAAGGTTTCTAAACACAAAGTGTGTATAACTGCAACATCATATTCTTGCATAGCAATGTCAGGCTCAGTTATAATGGATCTCTGGGTGTTTTGGAAGCTTGTTCTGTTCTGGTGATTCTGTTTACACCTTGCAGGTGATGTTCGGAGACTGGAAACAGTGTTAGAATCCATCCAGAAAAATATCCACTCCTCATCACACATCTTCAAACTTGCCCAGGATGCATTTAAAATAGCAACACTCATGGACAGCTTGCCAGACATAACTCTTCTGAAAGTTTCTCTGGAGCTGGGCCTTCAGGTATTTCTGTCATTTGTTGTTATTATAATAGAAGAAATAAATTTGATGCAGTGTTGGTGGGCGTAGCTTTTAAGCACAGGAAAGGATACTGTCTTCGGGCTCTGTCTGGACTTGGTTTTAAGTTCTGATTTCTAATACAAGGCTCAATGTACTGGTAAACACAGACCAAGAATCTGCACAGCCCCTTTGTGCCATTCAGGGGGAACACAGAGCTGGCATTCACTGGCTGCACTTTTCAGTTCAGGGATAAGAGAGCACCAGTGCAGTGGGTTCAGGATTATATGTAGGACTGGCTAGAAAATAAAATTGCTCTGCTTGCCAGAAATGCACTGTATTTTCTGCATGATCTTCAGGGGTTTCTTCCTTTTCCTTCTCTTCCTTTCCCTGAAATGAGAATTGGTACATGCTTGTTGAAAGCCAAAGTCAACCATAATGACCAGTTGCTAAGACAGACCATGCTGACAACAGCCCTCTCACTTCCATCAAAATCCTATACTCCACAAGCTGTGGTATAGTCAGATGCATCTGACTGTTCTTGAGGTGTACAATCACCACCGATCAGTTTTCAGGCTCTGAGGAGAAACTTTGCAAGCTAAAAGGAGACCACCAAGTAGTAGTATTACCTGACACTTTTGAATCTGAACAGTTCATTTCAACAAAAAGAAATATCTCCATCCCTCTTCAGGGAACTCTTAAACCAAACATGCAAAGATCAGAAAACCATTTATTACTTTGCTTCAATAAATAAAGCTCCAAACATTTCTGGGGAAAGGGTATTTTCCCAGTTGCTTCTCATGCTGAAGAAAGGTACTAAAATCTTTAATCAAAAAGCTGAGGTTTCTGTATGCTTTGTTAGGCTTTCATATTTACATGGTCACTGTGGAAATCTGCTTGTTTCATTTGCCTTAAATGTTTATGTGAGAGAGAGAAGAATCCTTACAATTGACCTGTGTGTCACCTCAAGCTTTCACCAAGTATCATTCGATGAAAACAGCACACTTTGAATATTATTGTATTCGTGGATACTCTTTTGTGATTGGCAGTGTCATCAGAATGTCTTCAGTGAGGTCGAGTGAAAGTAATACCACAAACTCATACTTTGTTCTCAATCCCAGGGTTTTGAATAAACTGGATCTGTTGTAGAATTTACCCACTGTTCTGTTCCAAGCTTACCAAAGGTGTTTTAAGAATCTTAAAAGATTTGTTTTCCAGAAGGAAGATGCATAGCAGTTTTCTGGTAGTAATTCTCAGCTGTGTAGTTTCCTACAGTAATGCTTTTCCTGCAAGAAACGGTGTCAGCACTTTCGCTAGTGTTCTACAGATTATTCCCTCTTCTTTTCCCCTCAGCTTAATTGTAATTAGATTGTCTGTATTCAGTATCTACTACCTGACTAGATGTGCCCTGGAATATCAAACGATGATTATCGATATACTTGTGCATAGAGGGAGGATACGTTATGTAATTTAATTTCAGTAATTGGTAATTGATTGTTAGTTTTTGTTATTTGGGAGAAGGCCTTTTTATGGGGTGGAGTTTTTTCTTCCCCACAGATAAAACAGTCTCTGTTCTCTATCCTTGAAGGATCTTCAGTTGGAATTACTCTCTGTAATGCTGTTCAAAAATATCTGAATAGTGTTTTTCAAATTGTTTGACATATCAGCTGTAGAAGAGGTAATGGAGTGGAGAGGGCAAGAGGCTGCCATTTTTAACTCCAGTGTATTTGAGTACCTTGAAATTCCTATCTCTTGGTCTATGGCCTTGGTTTGCAATATAATTAATTTTTATTTTGTTTTTGTTCTTTTAACAGGTGATGCGGATGACGCTGTCAACGCTGAATTGGCGACGGCGGGAAATGGTGAGGTGGTTGGTAACGTGTGCAACAGAAGTAGGTATGTTTCTCTTGTCAGCTACTCTTACAGGGCTTGATCTTCCTTGTCAACACCCAAGTTCTGCAAATGCCTCCCACTTTATGATCATCTCTAAAATTCCTTTGGTGAGAACACATTATAGCAGTGATTTAGGGGGTGTTTTTAGGCACAAAGCAAATGAGACAATAGTTGAGTAATGCAGTGTGATTTCTTTCCCCCATAAGGTGGGGGTGTGCATAACCTTTGGGAAGTACACATATGCAAATACTCAATACCCAAAATGCTCGATACAGAAGTGGGAGAACAACGCTCTCTCAAGTAGAATGTTCTGATCATTTTTGGGCTTTGACATAGATTTCCTGTATGTCTTCATGAGGCATCCCATAAACCTTCTGTATTAAGGTTTACCATCTTCAAGGTGAAGTTACAGAATCTGAAAATGAAGATGAGTGTAATAAAAGCTGTACAGCTGTTAAAAAAAATCAAAAATCAGCAGCAATGCTAATGGGAACAATCTAAGTACTTATGATAATGGAGCCATTTTAATTGTCAGTAAAGGTATTTCTGGAGAGCATGTTTTTCTGTTTTATTTCTTCCTTCTTCGTATATCTGAGTTGGATTGTATTGCACAGATGCTTCTTGAGTTTCACAACTTCAGAGGATTGCTGCTGCTTATTCTCTCTATTAGTCAATTCTTTGCTTTATGGTTAGCTGGGAATATTTTGTTGTCAAAGCAGGAAATAGAGCTTGCCTTTGTAAGCCCTCAGCCAGAAAGTAGTTTGTGTCTGCAAATATTCATGCAATGCTCTTGTTTTATTGCTTTTATATCTTTGCTAACGTAATTTTTGCTGAGGCTATCTTATAGATATTAGTGCCTGAGTATTATTTTGTGCAGTTGCATCTCAGCAAATAAAATACTGGGTTTAATATTGCTTTAAATTTATTTACATATTCTAATAGAAGTGTCCCATAAAGAACCTATAATGTCATGCAAAGTACTCTTGAGACTTATCAACACAGTAAAGAATCAATAATGGCGTGATAATGCTAGGAATCTGTTTATTTAAATGAAGATACGGTATTCTCTGCTATGCTGTATTGTTGCAAATGAGTGAAGGGGTGCATGGGAAGCATCAGAGTCCTGCAGAGAAAATGAAGACTTCTGTGTGTGGTTTAGGTGGGCTCACAAATGTGTGTAAACTGCCTCCAGCAATAAGGCACTCCAGTTAACTATAGGTTCAGTTTGTGGAACCAGTCAGTCAATTTTTCCTCCTCCTGCCAAACACACTGGGAATACAGTGGCACTGAGAATATAGTATCCAGTAGTTCATATTGCTCATTGTATTTCCCTAATAAGGAACTTGATGATCATGTACTTAGGAATTTGATTGCTTTAAGGTGTACTTAGTAACTTCTGCTTAAGTATGCCATGGTGTTCTCTTAAGAAAGCCATTTTGCCCACTTTTCATATGTGCTGTGCCTTGCGATTGACAGTGAGAAAAGAGGTTGCAATTGCCCTGGTGTGCAAGGTTGAGGGCTGCTTTTGAGGGAGATGATGAGACCAAATGAGCCAGAACGTTTTACCCAAATTGTCTTAAATAATACATAAAACAGCTCAGCTGTCACAACAGGAGATTAAAGCTTGTCTTGCAGGCTCTTTTTGTTATTTTCTGGATTTATGTGATTGCTGCAGAGTTTGCACAGTAGTCTTGGTTTTAATTTCCTTTTCTAGCCATGCTGTGTGTGAGCCCTTCTTGCTGGGATGTACTGGTAACCTCTTAGACTTTGTGGGAAGTATAATCTCCTGCTGAACATCGCTATCTGCTGGGTTTTATCAGTTGTGGCTAATCCGTTCTTTCTCTCTCCAGGTGTTTATGCACTGGATAGTATCATGCAAAACTGGTTTACACTTTTCACTCCAACAGAAGCCACTAGTATTGTTGCTACAACAGTGATGTCCAACAGCACCATCGTCCGTCTGCATCTGGACTGCCATCAGCAGGAGAAGCTGGCTGGCAGTGCTAGGACGCTTGCTCTACAGTGTGCCATGAAGGATCCTCAAAACTGTGCCCTCTCTGCACTGACCCTATGTGAAAAGGATCACATAGCTTTTGAGACCGCTTACCAAATTGTTCTAGATGCTGCTACAACTGGCATGAGCTACTCGCAGCTTTTTACCATAGCACGATACATGGAGCACCGTGGTTACCCCATGCGGGCCTACAAGCTGGCCACTTTGGCCATGACACATCTCAACCTGAGTTACAATCAGGACACACACCCTGCCATTAATGACGTTCTGTGGGCATGTGCGCTCAGCCACTCCCTTGGGAAAAATGAGCTAGCAGCTATAATACCTCTGGTGGTCAAAAGTGTCAAGTGTGCAACAGTACTGTCGGACATTTTGCGTAGGTGTACTTTGACCACTCCTGGCATGGTGGGACTTCATGGAAGGAGGAACTCTGGTAAGCTCATGTCACTGGACAAAGCCCCTTTACGGCAACTCTTGGATGCCACAATCGGAGCCTACATTAATACAACTCATTCACGTCTCACTCACATCAGCCCACGACACTATAGTGAGTTTATAGAGTTCCTCAGCAAGGCACGAGAGACCTTCCTAATGGCTCATGATGGTCACATCCAGTTTACACAGTTTATTGACAACCTAAAACAAATCTACAAAGGCAAAAAGAAACTGATGATGCTGGTTCGTGAACGTTTTGGTTGATGAAAAGGAGTGAATGGGGATTCGGGGGGAGGGGTGGTTTGTTTTTACTTGAGCCTGCCTTTGTATCCTTTTTAACTTAAAGAAACAGAGCCACACCGGTATTATATGTGTATAGTTATATTGAGTTTGCAAACTAAACTGTCATGTTGTGAAAGTTTGTGTGTTTAATTTTTTTTTCTTTTTTTCTGTTTTGTATGAGAGAGAGGTTAAAAAGGTTTGGTTTACACTGAGTATATGTTGTCAAGTGGCAAAAGCCCACATCGCTCTCCTGTTCTTTCTGTATACGTTCACAGCCTGAAAAACAAACATATATTGCAATGGCTTTAAAAACCAAACAAAACACCTCCATCCTGTGATAAGTACCTCGAATGGATTCAGCTTTACTCCTTTGTAACTCATCCTTACATTTCAGCATATTTAAACAAACCAACAAATGAAATACTAATAGATAAAAGGCTGACCACGTGGCTTTGCAGTGCTGTTCATCCAGAAGCATGGCACACAATGCTTGTGCATGTGGAAACTTAGCGACTGTCAACATACATTCTCAGGGATTTATCAAAAAAATTTAAAAAAGAATGAGAGCATTTATTGTACTGTATATATATTATAGTATATGTCTGAATATTGAAAAATATAACATTAACTAATTTATAAAAAAATCTATGTAATGCAAAATACTTGAAGCTGCAGTAGCTTGGTTTTAAACAAAAAAAAAACCTATCAGAAGGACTAAAGTGCGCCTTGCTTCAGGGTTGGCTCAGGTGGTGAACTATATGCTGGGCATCTATGCAGAGCCACCTTTTGGATTGCATGGTTGGACTGATACCTATTGGGGAAAATTTTATATATATATATTTATACAACCTGTGTATACATATATATGTATACACACATACACACATGCTTGTAACAGGCACTATAGTAAAGAGGGACAACAAAAAATACACAGCCAGAGCAGCAAGCCTTAGCATTAAGAATACAGTATGCCAGAATTGGGGTTCGTGCCTCCTAGCCTAGAAGACTTAAAGAATATCCTTTTTGACACAAAACGCAAAATGTTTTCCAAAATGATGGACATGATATGTTACGCCTTTGCAGTGAGCTAATAATAAGCTAACCTTTGTGCACAAATAGCATATATATATATTATATATATATATTCTGCATAGGTATTTTGACTTTGTGCAGGACAGAAAGTTGTGTAGGTATGACTGTTCTACTTTTCAGTTTGTTTTTTTAATATATTTTATTTTCTCTAGAATTACTCAAACAAAAGCAGCCTTCTATCTTGCCTTGTCTTAATGCTTTAAAATAACCAAACTGGAGATCTAACTACCAAACTGTTCATTATATTATTAAGTACCAACTTTGGTTACAGTATAGTGTCTTTACTTTAGCTGATGGTTCTGTATCCTTGTGCTTTTTAAAGCAGTTTTTATGTTTTGGTGCAAAAGTTGTCCAGTGTCTCTTGTTCCCCTCATTAGAGAACATGCTAGAGGTATGTTTGTAGGTATTTTTGTTTAGAAAAACTATTTCATGCTCTCCATTTTATTTATTATAATAGGTAAAAAGGTTGTACTTCATCACCCATGTAAACATGCTCATGAAGTTGAAAGTAATTAAGATTTGATACACTGATATCAATTTATTTATGTAACTAAATCACTGTTTTATAAACTTGTTAATGATCAACAATTTTTTTGTTTTGATTAAAATTAGTTTTTTGAAAGTTTATTCTGCCTCCTTTAATGGTGTCTGTTACTGGAATTGAATTGTGTTACAGCAAGTTCATAGATCTGAATGTCCATCTCACAACTTCAGTGCAATGTGGTGGTATGCAATATGACCACCAAGTCCAGGAAATAAATGTTGTGTTCCTCAGAAATCTGCTGAGGAATGGTAGTGTTCACAACAGCTGGTGGAAGAAGACCTGGTGCTTCAGAGGAGGGGCCAAATGCTGCCTGTGTCTGAAGATGTGTGTTCTGTACATCAAACAGTAAGCCTTGACATATCGTCCTGGTAGGATTCTGGGTGTGTGTGGGTGTGTTTCCACTCTGGATTATTTGGGCGACCATGAGAGTTGAGATGTGCTGCAGAAGAATTCAAGGATAGTTCTTCTGTTCATGGATTGGCTTTTCTAAAGTGTTTTGTGTATTTTGAGTCATGCAGCTCATTCCACGCAGCATGAAGTTCCTGCTCATCAGCTGATAGCTGATGCTTTTACTTTTTGGAGCCCTTACTGCATAGGAATAGTGTGAATTTTCTAGCCCTTGCAGAATAATGGAATATGACATGGTTGAAAATTGAAGAGGTGCTTTCTGAAAGCTTTACCAACATTTTAATTGTCTTAGGAATGTTACTTGGTGTCATATTTGACTGCATGATCTGAACACCTTCAATTCCTTTTTTTTTAGTATCTTCAGATGAAAAGAGAATTAGTATGCAGTAAACAACTATCAGAGACACCAGTGTAATCATGAATTCTGACAAGTGAGGCTTTCGTCACTGAAGATTAAGAAGGAAAAGGTCTGAATCTTTGTACAATTGTCATGTAAAATATGAGCCTTTTACCAAGTCTTGCTAACAGCTGAGATGTCTTCACCTAATAGTGCTAACATTCTGTTACATTCTGTGACTTCAATTCCTTCCAGGTATTGAATTCTCATTACATTTTTGGGTTGTTGCTTTGTCCTAGATGAATTATCTGTCATAGGCAGTGGCACAGTAAGGAAAAGAGGAAGTATGACTCCATTCTGTCATAGGGTTTGCAAGGTTGCTTTTTTTTGTGGTTGTTTTCATTGTCTTTTTTTTAATTTTACATATAATGCCACAGTAAGGGTGATTGTGGATTATGTAGATTGCAAAACGGAAGCCTCTTTGAAGACCAGGCGTTAAATTTAAATGCAGTTATGATGTTTGCCACCTGGTTTGGACAAGCACATGGCTGCTTCTTGCAGAACTGATGGAAGTTTGTTTGGCTTATTTTCATGACTGAGTAAAATCTCTTCTGTGCCTGCACTGGTGCTGTGCAATGCAGTTTACACCACGTTACAAGCCCTCAAGGACAAATAGAGGCTTGGCCAATCTTTCATGTCTCAATATGTCCTTGCTCTTGTGAAGGCAGGAGGAATCTGCCAAATAAAGGACAGCCTGAGGGCTCTTGCTAGAGGCTTTCAAAAGTCTGAAAGTCACTCTTTAATATTTCTTTAGTGTTCAGTCAAATTAGTTTGAACTTTTCCTTTCCTTTCAGGGGTTGGGCTTTTTTTTTTTAGCAATTCAGATTTTCATGTTAGTGGGTGTAAGTAACAAGTGCAGCAAAACTGGGGTGCTGCTTACATGGAAATACTGTCTTCTGAGATGTAGTTAGAGCGAATTTGCAGTAAAATAATTTTTTTTTCCACTAAGATGCCTTCAATTTGATAAAAATGCAGATTTTTTTACTGAAAAATCCTACAACCTTCCATTTCTGCTTTAAAAATGAAAGTTCTAGGAGTTCATCTAATTTTAATGGAGGTTATGATTTGGAAAAATAGCAGTATAGCTGATACCTTTACAGAATTCAGAAGTATAATACCCTCAGGTATCCTCTTGCTCTGCAGTTTTGGCTAGAGATAAAGTATTCACAGACAAATATTTTTCCATCCTTTTAAATGCTTGCCCCATTTAAAGTTTGTACTTGGTGCAACGATGAGTGGGAAAACAAGGAGCATAAAGCATAAAGTGTTTTGCTGGACCCTTGCATTGCAACACGCAAGATTATACTGAATGTGAAACAAAAAGCTTTTAACAAGCTTAGCTGGAGAGACAGCAAAATGTCAGATACAGCTTTACTCGTGAGAAGAGATTGCTGGGATCTGCTTCTGTGGAGCAGCACGCGCTCCATACCGCACATGGGGAGATGTGTCCTGCCTCCGCTAACACCCTGGGCAGTCAGCATCAAGAAGCACCTGCCTGTCAGCTGAAATGTTTGCAGTCCATCTTTATGGTACTATCTGTATCCCTTCTTTTACTAAAAGTAGAGAATTGTATGCTCTGAGGAAAAGAATGTCTTAAAAAGAAAATTACATAGGCTGCTGTATTTGCAAACAACTCCAAGGTCATAGGACCTAAGTTTCTATTAATATATATTGACTACAAAGCACAAGTTATTTCTAAAGACAACCTTGACTAATTTCTGTAGCTCTTTAGGTAGAGAGCAATTATGACTAAGAAGTACCACAATTATGAAGCCACCCAATGAGTCTCTTACTGAATTTTGTGACAAATGCTTTTCATTGTTGTGATTTTTTTCTTCCTCTTTAGCTTTCGTCCTCTTGCGTATGTAATTTAAAGAGCTTTGTATTTGGAAAAATGTTTACATGAAAAGTAATGTACTTGTGGTCTGATGATGTAAAATGAGCAACAGAGCTATTGCTTGGTAATCATGATCTGTGAAGTTGGAAGTATCTGTGGAGCAGTGAATGAGAAGGGTGAGCTGATGCAGGGGCTGGTGAGTTCGTGAGGCCTAAGGGAGCAGCCACAGCTGACATGCAAAACCAGCACTGTCTGCCTTTCCACCACTCTGACCTTGGAATTGTTTGTCCTACCACAGAGAAGTCTTGGTTTGGTGTCTCAGGCATCAAAGGCACATCACTATTCACAGAAGGATTCTGTAAAGTCAAGAAATGGATGAGGGTGATTAAGGACAGAGCTAAATACTCCTCTGTTGAAGCTGCTGGAATTACATCAAGGCTAATGTTGGCAGACGCTTTTGGGAAGCCTGTTAGTTATAAGAAAAGCAGTAGCAAGAGAAGTAGTGCCAAATTATGCCTGGTCAGTGGGCAGGAAAAATCATTTGGGGTTTGTGGCCTTCATTTCCAGACAATCTATATTGCGTTAAGCAGCATAAAGTCTTGTTTGTAACACCATATTGCCTGGCTTTTGCAATGCCCAAGCAAGAGTCCGGCAGATGGCAACTCATCTCTTATCAAATGGTGTCCCTGAAGCCTTCTGTCCCCTCTGAGAAGGCAGGGTTTGGGACAAAGGCTGGCCTTGCTTGGGCCATCTTGCCTACATCTTAAGGAACCCTGAGCAGCACAACCAAACCAATTCAGGAGGCCAAGGCTGCAACAGGGAAATATACATGAAATGCTTTCCCAGCAAAATGCCATTTGTAAAACTCTTAACAGGAGTTCGCCACTTAAATGAGTGGAAATTGTGGATTCTGAAGAAAACATGATGTCTTTTGTGCCCCTAATAGACGCTTTGAACATGTTTAGTAGATCAGTAGATTAATTAAAAATATCCCAAATAAACATCAAAGTGGAAGACATGTTAACTTGTTCCTGAAATGAACAAACGTACTTGGAGAGGAATTTCTTCACACTCGTACTCTGCCTGTTGCACTATGAAGATGAAGGTGTGAAAGGCAGCTCTTACTAACACTGTTGTGACAATCATCACCCATCTCCAGCTGGTTTTGGTGGGAGAGAGGGTAAGGAGGTATTTTTAGATGGTGTTTTCTTTCCTTACTTTTTTCCTTAGTCACCTGATGACTGATTCCAGGTATGGTGTAGATGCAGCATGGGAAGACTCAGCCTGATTACTCAGGCTGCCTTTGCTCCACCAATCTTCTGTGTCAATACAAATGTCTGACCCAGTGCATACTTCGTTCTGCAGCAGCCTGCAATTTTTACATCCTTCAGGAGGTTGTCTCCACTTCTGTCATGCTGCAAGGTCTGGGGACTTTTAATTTTGAAAAATGAGCCTCTCTAACCATTCTTGAAAATCTGGAGTCTAATTTAAAAACACTATGTCCTGCAAGGCTTTTGATACTCTTCTGAGCAGTTTAGCTTGGCTGCTACTTAGTAATTCAGCAGGTCTTTAATATTCTTTGTCTAAATCATATAATGAGAAACTGAGTGTCATGGTTTAGCGTGGTCTGGAGTTGTAGTTAAGGAGGGCTCCATCAGCCACGGAAGTGATTCTTTTGCAAAGAAGTGCTTACAGCTTCCTCTAGACCCGACAGAACCAATCAACTGGCTAGTTTGAATATTGGCAACTTTTTTAAGCCACTGAAGAAGCTTGAGACGCCTCTGTGATCCACATTTAAGAACGAACAAACCCCGGGAAAGCTCTCTTGCTTCCGGCTTTTGGACAGGTACCTGGGGGGCCCGCGGTGCAGCCCAGTGGGTCCCTGCTCAGCGTGGCCCGAGCGGGTCGGCTGCGGCGCAGCTTGGCTGAGATCTCAGCCGCTTCTGCTCCCTGGACACCCGGCTGGGCCGGCCAGGAGACAGCCGTCCTGGAGCTGCGTGGCCCTGTTCCATCCGCGGCCCTGCTCCTGCGGCGCGGCCAGGCCAGCCCTCCCCTAGTGCGGCCCAACTTCATCTGAGGCAGCTGCCCGCAAAGATCATGAGATACTAACAGAGATAAGCGAATTCCAGCTGCGAGGTCCGGATGAGATTAATTCTCTTCGTGCTGTAAGATTCCTCCAGAACAGATGAAGCCTGCAGACATCAATCCTCTCCCAAGTCAGAGGAAGAAGAAAGGTGAAGGCACGTGAAGAAAACACCATAGAAACACCAAAGTCAGTGAAGAAGGAAGAGCTGAAACCCTGAGAGGAGAAAGAGGAGATGCTTGAAACCTAGAAGCCGAAATCCTGTTGTAAAGCTATGGTGATGGACTATGATACATCAGAGTACCTCTTGTAATTTCATGAAAGCATGGGGAGTGGAGCGTGTAAACTGTAATCATGAGCAAAAATACCTGTGCTGAAATAAGCAAGTGTTGAAGTAGCTGTAATTTGATGAGAAGCTTGAACAGAGAGAGATGAAAGTGATGAAAACCCTTGCTCCCAGGGAAGAAGACGACCTCTGTTCCTAGAGATGAAGATGCCCCTAGAGATAGGCGAAGAGAACCTTTGCTTCTGAACAGCTCATCCTTAAAAATGGTACCCCATTGACTGAAGGTTGAAATGAACCCTAAAGATTGAACCCTTGAAAGCAGTTGTGGGGAAAGCTGTAAGTCTAGGGAAGGGACTTTCACATGCAAGCAGAGAACCATCCCAGGCAGCTGTCTCGCTATGACGTTGAAGCCATGAGAGAACAGTTTCTTGTGGAGATGTCTCCATAGCATAAGCAAGAGAGACTCCTCTCCCTAAGTGAACTGAAAAAGGGATTATTATAGAGGTGGTAAACTGACTGAAAAAATCTCAAGGGTTGTCTTTTTACGTTGTCAGTGGGAGAAGGGAGAAAGGTGGGGGAAGAGAAGTGTTCTGAAGGTTTAGTCTGACTTTTTTTTTTCTTTCTTTTAGGTCTGTTAATAAACTTCTTTATATTCTTTCAAGTTTTGTGCCTGCTTTGCTTTCTGCTAATTCTTATCCCACAGAAGGAAAATAAGTGAGTAATGGGTATTTCAAACCAAACCACTACACTTAATTGGTGTTTCTACCCTGTTTACGAACTGAACCCGCTACACTGAGAAGCCTAAATAGGAATGTTTGGAAATTTTAGTGTGAGATGATACCAAAATACTGAAAAAGAAACTTAAGCATTGCCTTATGGAGTGGTGATTGTAGAGGGAGACTCAAGAGTTTTCATCTGGTCTGAACCTATCAGTATTTTATGTGAAGCCAAGTCCATGTGAGAAAGACTTAACTAGTGCATGGTGGCTTTGGTTTCACAGCGTGCATTTTCCCACCTATCACTGTATTCTCCATCTGGAATGATCCAAGGCTTTTTCCATATCTCAACAATTCTTTTTTTTTTTTATTTCACCAGTCACACAGTCTATACAATGTTATATACCATGTTCCTCTTGGAACTGCTGGACTGCATTACCTCAGTGTAGCAAGCACAGTTTGTCCAGATTGGGTTCGGTTTGACTTTGTATGGAAGCCTTGAGCCTAACAGTGGTAAGTTACTGCACCTCAGGTAATTAGGGGCTGCATGTGCTATCCTCAGTTGCAGAAGAAGTGGCCACTGCTCATGAGGAAGTAATATGGCTCCAATCAGAGTCTGATCAGAGTCATTCATTTTGTGAGCATTTGGACTTCCTTGCACAGCAAATGCAGGCAGTAAAAGCCAGACGCTAAAAAGCTTTTTTTTTTTTTAAAGGCAATAACTTCAAACATTTGGTCTTTCATCAGAGAATAAAATCAAGAAAACAGTAATTACTGGCAAGAGTTGGAAGTGCATCACTAAGCGTATGCACTGCCAAGGCACAAATTCTCCACTCCTAGAAAAGTTCAGACAAACCAGACAGGATGATTTTGTCTTTTAGTTGCCAGTTGTTCAGTAGACGAATGGTCTGTGTGTAGTTTGAGTGTGTGGGAGACCTAACTGGATGCACTAAAATGGCACGGACTCTGTGGAGCCCAGTATGAAAACGCTAGTTTATGCACCTGTTTGTGCTGCCGAACTGGAGAACAACATGTTTCTGGCACGCTTGTCACGTTGGCAGTCACCCTGGGCTATATCATTGCACACACACAATACATCTAGGTTATCCATTACCAGCAGCAATTTCAAATCTCTGTTTTCTACTGATAGGAAATAAAATGAAAGACATTTCTAGCATTTGGACAGGTGCTTGAGAAGTGCAGCTGCATTGAGAGCTCTGAGCAGAAGCCTGAGCTTTAGTATCTGCTGAGTTCAGGACCTGAATTGCACAGTGGTTTTGTTTTTGCTGCTGCTCAAGTGTGCACTGACAGGTGAGCATGTTCAGCAGACTCACCTCATGGTGTGGGGACAATGTGTGTGTGTATGTGGGTGTCCAAGTCCAAACATGGCTATTCTCCATGGACCAAAGCTTTTCTTCAGATGTTGCAGTTGGGTGAAGCATTTGTGGACCAATTCATGGACCATCTGAGTTGTCTAGCTGATACCCATATCCATGGTCATCCTGCAAGGACATGCTATCTCTGGGCCAGAGGGCAGCAAAGGGAAAAAAACAATGCGTCAGCATGTTTGTTTCTGTCCTTAAGTACATGTCTTGATAAGCCATGGACATAGGTAGCCTGGGAGAAACTGCTTGTTCCCTCTTTTCACTAGTAGTAATTGCTTCTCTACTGTACAAATGGTGAGGATTCAGGCAGCAGGTTGAGCCCTGTGCAGGGCACGTGACTGAGAGAGATCACAGATCTTCCTTACAGCCTCCCTGTGTTGAGTTCTCCCGTCCCATCCCGGAGCCTGACTGACTGCTGCCTTTGTTTGAAGTAAATGCTCTTCTGTGCAGCTCTTAGCTTTCTGCAAGTGTTGCAACTTGCCAGCAGTTCTGGCGATTTTCTGTATGTAAGAATTGGGAATTACTGAATTGCAACAATGTGGATTTGTGATTAAATTCAGAAACTACAGAGTTTTGGAATTCTGCTGTAAAGAATATTCCTTGCCTAGTGCAGTGCATCCTTGATGTCTGGCTTTTCAAACCGTGGTGGTTTCCAGGTTGCTATATTTATTTAATGTTCAGCAGCATAACTGCAGAGCTCTCTTCATGTTACAGAAAGCACACACAAGACACAGATCTCTGGAAGCTGTAATTCAAAAAGACTAAATACATCTGGCTTTTGGGTTTTTTTTCCACAAATTCTTACCCTATATACTGGACAAATAGAAGTCCTGTGGCAGGGATCCCTAACATGAAGACCAGATGTAAGTCTGGAATTGTCTTTGGATTCAGCCCTGTTTTAGAAAGATACAGGATCTTACAGCTGAGCTTGTGTATGTGAATAGTCACTGTGAGGTCAATGGTTAATTTCCATAAAGTACTTCACTAACAAGAGGGTTTAGAAGCCCAGTGGAGTGCACAGCTTGTTCCTTCAGCTGCTGGTGGGCCCTGGGTCACCTGTGAGAAGTGTATTACCCTAGGGGACATCTGCCCAGAGCTGCTGGGGTGATCCCCATTTCCACCCCTTGCTGCAAAGCTCCACTGATGGATCCTGCTCTGCCTGGAGAGACCCATGCCCGTGTCAGACACAGCATCATCTCATAAATGGGCAGGAGGGAGTATGCCAGGGAAGCTGGAGAGGGAACCTCCAGGCTTTCTTAAATGGAGAAACTTTTCATTTAATTTCCTTTGTTTTCATTATACCAGCTTAAAACCAGAACAGGAGTGAAAAATAAAACTTTAACAAATTGCTTCTCGGCAGCTCTGTTTGACTCACTGATGTTCTGCAATTGTATCAAATTTCTTTTCAGCCTATTGCTTAAGAAAATTCTCCTGTTTAAAGGTAGCTGTTGTAAATGCCTGCTAAAGTAGGTTTTCAGACTACTGCTTGCTTGCCAAATAGCTCACTACAGGCCTGCTGCAGAAATGTGCATGGGGAGGAAAAGGGAGACTCCCTCCTTAGGTGAAGCTCCCGCAGCAGTAAAGTTAGAACCCTCAGAAGAAGCGGTTACTGCCTAGCAGCAGCTGCTTTTTAAGTTTGTAAAATGAACTATAACTGGCTACAACATGAGAGCAATAAAAGTAAAGAGCTATGATGTCAGAGGATGAAGGCAATTCCTTCATTTCATTTAGATAATTTTGGGCTACAGAACTGCATTAAAGACTAGGATGCCACCATTTTTTTAGGTACGTGTGTGTGCATGCACGCTTCTTTTAAGTGCTGATATTGAAACAGATGAGTTGTGTCTGTCCCTGCAAGTGCCATAGGTTTACAGCTGAGTTATAAAACACTTTAAAGTAGGGGTTTATAATGAAAATAATATTACATCCTTAAGTACGTTGATGCTAACAGGCACCACCATGATAAATCGCATAAAGGTTTTAAAAGATACATCTGGTTTTTTTCTGGAAGAGGATATACTGGCTTCTGCCTGAAGTGAAGCTTGTAATTTCTGTTCTTCAAGCCAATTGAATCTTCAATGGCATCTAAGAAGCCCTGGGTGTTGTCTAACACTTCAGTTGGTGCCAGTATGTAGCAAAGTAATGTATTTGGTATCTAAAAGCTTTTACAATTGCAATATGGACATGACAGACCTTTTCAGAACGTGTAATTTTTCCTATGTGTGTGTGTGATACAGTGCTTGTTTTTACCAGCTTCCTCCCTACTTTTCATGTCCTGAAATAAATTCCAATATGTAGCAACTGTTCTAGTTTTTTTGTGTTCCAGGTGCAATCGCTACACCTGCTTTTGTTAAAATTCCTCCCACGATAAACCTATCTTCTAGTCATTAACTTTAGTCTTACTCATTTTCTTACAGATTTTAGTGGGCTTCTGACTTTCCTATAGGCAAGAGTAGAGATTTAACATTGGCTGTAGCTAAAACCTTTCACCTGAGCTCTTGTAAGCACCTTTGGAGTGGATCCTTCCCTTTTGCTAGCAAGCTGCAGTTAGCTTGGGACTCGAGCAGGGAAGCTGTGCAACATTTCACAGCTGCTCAAGGGCATGAAGTTTGTCTGTCACACTTGAGATGGCAAAGCCGATGTGTAGCCCGAGTGAAGTGGTGCAGTTTGGGCTTGAGCTGTGATCCCAGGGGATAACATACTCACTCCGGAAAGAAGCACAAGCAGCAAACAGCAGCATTAAACACAGAAGTGCTGCTATTCTGTTGGACGTGGCTGAGCCTTTCCTGGAGTTCACTACCACAGACCTTCCATTCTCTTGCATGAGGCCTAGAAACAATGTATTTTTTTCAGTGGTTGTTTGTTGATGTTTTTGTTGTGTTTCCTTGTTGTTCCCCACAGAACACGATGTTCTCTGGCACAGAGTCTCCTGGTGTGTGCCAGCTGCCTACTGCAGCCTGGTGCCCCAAGTGAACCATGTGGGATGAAACTATGTTGACTGTAGGGTGAAAAATTGTGCAGTATGCCTGAAGAGGCTTGAAGACAAGGCAGGGAGTGATCATGGTCAGACTCTGGGGCCACACTTTCACAGGGAAATAAAAAGGGCACCATATTGCTTTGGGGTGAAATGCTCAACCAGCTGCTGATGGGAAGGAAGATACTGAAGAAATGCTTTCAAATTGAAAAAAAAAAAGTACGTTTAGATTAGATATTAGGAAAAAATTGTGAGGGTGATGAGGCACTGGAACAGGCTACCCAGGGAAGTTTTGGATGCCCTATCCCTGGAAGTGTTCAAGACCAAATCAATCTGGTTTATTTGAAGGTGTCCTTGCCCACAGCAGGGGGTTGAAACTATATGATTTTTCAAGGTCCCCTTCCAAACCAAACTATTTAAAAAAAATAATTAAAAATCCCAGTGATAGAGTAAATTAAGGTGACTTGTCTGTTTGTGTCTTCTGAGCTGTGGTGTGACCAGTGGTTATTACAACTAGGGCAGTAGAAAACAGTCTGATGGAAGATGGACTGCTTTCCCCTCTGATAGAGGTGCAGTATTGCCACGGTGCCGACAGAATGGCTAGCTCCCCAAGGTCAGAGACGGGGCACTTGGCTGCGGTCACCACTGAGGACAGGCGCTGCCCGAAAGCGGGAGGTCGGGTGAGGCCCAGCAGGGGCTCGCCTCAGCCACCGGTGGAAAAGGCGCAAAGAGGGAAGGAAGCAGCGAGGGAGGCTTGAGGGTAAAGCAGGTGCGGGTTTATTGGCGAGGGAACAGGCAACAGAAAAAGCCTCTCTGAGAGCCCCTGACAGGAGGTTTTGTACCCCCTGGCTTGGGGTGGTACCAGCTGGGATCAACCAATAACATCTGACACAGGGTGGGTTACAGAGGAGGGGTTCGTAGGGGGACAACCAACTGGGGACAAGGGGGGCGGAGAGAGAGTGCATAAAACAAAGGGGAAACAATGATGTAACTGGGGGAGGGAGAGGCGGTAGCCATGGGGCCAGGGCCGGGTGTCACGGCTTTCCCGCCTCAGGCAACGGTTTTTCCCGCCAAGATTGCCTGAGGGGAAGAAGGAGCGGCCATCTTAGGGCTCAGTGATCTCAGTAGAATTAAACCACTGGACCTTTTGCCCGGCTGGTTTCAGGGTCCCTTGGCGGCAACTGTGGCTCACCGCAACACAGTATCACACAATTCCTTTCATATGTTTAGCAAATCCCTCCTGCGAACCTCAAAGAAAATTACTAATTTTCAGCATTCCCCAGAAGGCTCAGAGGAGGTGAGTGCTGAGTCAGTTAGTGAGCAGAGTGGGGAACAAAGCTGCCTTCAGAACCTGAGGCCAAGGACTCAAGCTGCAGACTGGGGCAGCACAGTGCAGTGTGACGTGAACTTGCGTGCCCTCAGTTCATGACCGTGGCAGCTCTGTCCTTTCAATAAGCCAGACAGGGGCTCAGCTGCAGTACTTCTAGTTATGATTTCACATCTCTGTGCACGAGGAATGCTTTGGTGCAAACGTTAGGTGAGAGCATGTAGTCTGGGGCATAACCTAGACAGTCTCTGCAAAGTCATCATCTTCCTAAAAGTCTTCAGTTCATGCACGGGGATCTAATACTCTTTTCTTCTCCAAAAGGGCACCAAGAAATTTAACTCAAAATTATGAACCTCCACGATCTTATTAGGTTTTGCTTCCAAAGACTCAGGGTTTTTTTAGATTTCCCTCTAACCTGCCTTCCTTCTGCATCTATCCCAGTGAGAGATGACTTTCTCAGGTTAAGGGCCTATTCTTCACTATAATGTTATCCCAAAGGGGACTCACAGCATATTGCTCAGGTAGAAACAAAATCAAAATCTGTGTAATGAATCCAGTCTTTACACATGGCTGTACTTTCGTGAATGGTGGAAGTTTACTTAAGTAAACTTCAGAACTGAAAATAATGATAAGAAACGTACTGTTTCGGTTTAGACTAATCTCAAATACAGCAATGGTGTGTTACCTGAATCAATCACTCATTGCAAGCTGCTTTGTGGCTTACTGTGGTAATTAATAATACCTGAATTGAAATTATCAGGTAAATGTTTGTTATTACACTGGTATCTAAAGACCACAGCATGGCCCGTGTCTCCTTGTATCACCTATGCCTTCAGAGTAGGTATTGGAACTGGCACAGAAAGAAAAAGAATCCTCCTATTCAAAACTATATGGCACTTCCCTAGTGTCTCCTTTTCTTCCTGAGCCTGTCACCTTTTCAAGGAAGGAGAATGGCTGCTGCTGTGCAGTATATTCTGGTTAAACAATCTATGTCTCCATTGTGCAGACAGTATCAATGTGGTAGCATATGGAACTGTGACACAAATTGCAATAACATAATTTATGTAGCATTTGGAAGGAAATTGTTAATATAAGTTTGTAATACTTGTGAGTTTGATTACTGTCTTCCACAGAGCAGAACAAAATTGGAGGGATCAGGAGCAGCAGGTTGTTTAGTGTTCTGACACAGCTGTAGAAAATCAGCTTTATCGAATAGCATTGCTGTTAGCACTAGATTTGCCATCCATGCATTTTGGTTCCCCAACAGTGGGATAATGGATGAGTTGGATCCTATTATTAACTTGTCTCAAAGTACCATGTAAAATTAATAAGTATGGAGAAAGAGTGCTTTCAGATCTTGAGAGAATTAAAGAGTGTCAGAGACAACACGGACTTAAATATGTAATGGGAAGTAAGCTGCATTCAGAGATTTCTGTAATAAAGATAATGGAATCTTGAAACGCAAGAGGGTCAGTGAGCTTTTGTTTTGATCTTATCCGCCCTGTAGAAACTGCTCTAATGATGGATATAGTTACAAAACATTGGTATCCTGTCATGTTTGCAACACGACTCAGGTAATATTGATAGGAACAACCTCTGCCTTGACCACATTCCCAGACTGGGGCCCTCTGAGGTCTATTGTTAAAATTCAGACTGGGAATTCAGTTTAAACATAGTCTGGGCTCAGTAAAACTAAGTGATGCTTCTGATGAAGCTGTACAGAGTGACTAGTTGGTCTTCTAAACCATTTTCTGCTGGGTTCACATTACAGTCAATTGCCTTAAATATGGCCTGTCTGAGGTAATTTTGTCAGCTGATCTTGACCAGTCTTTCTTCTCCTGTGTACCTTTCCAGAAAAACCAAGTTTAATGTCTTGTTCCTAAACTGTGGCGATTTGTATGCTGCTCTCAACCTATAGCTGAAAGGGCTGTGGGAATTAACTGCTATTGAGCAGCATTTTTCTGAAAAGGCAAAAAAAGCCATGGTTTGCTTTGTGGACACTTTTTAATTAGCATAATTTAATCGGGTGTTTTGTTTTGTTTTTCCAGGGTAGCCCTCTGTAATCTACAGGACACAGCAGAGAGCAGCCAGCCAGGGCAGTGTTCAGGTTTAAGCATTGGGAATTTCGCTGGCTTGAATGCTGATAGGAGTCTTCCAGGTGACAGCAAGATTGAGACATGAGAGAAGCACCTTGACATGGCTTCTAAAGAGGTTGGCTGGAATGGAAATTTTCCCTCATGCAAATTCCCTTGGCAAATTTCTTACAGGTAAAGCAAATTTCTTACAGGTTATATTCAGTACTAAATATGGCATTTTAAACCAGAAACCTGGGAGAACTGAGGAATCTTGTCTGTTCACCCAAAATGTTTTAAAGTCTGTTGACCTAAAACATGTATTGTCATTCCTGATTCAGAAGTTTTCCAGTTAAAGTCATGTACAAAAGGGATTGTTCCCAACAGTGATCCTCACAGGGGCCTCTACTTTTCCCAAAGAGCTCTGCAAGTCTCTCCTGAGCAAGCAGAGGCCACCCTTAGTGATGCCTTCTGAGCCAGGTGGTGACAGATTAGGGGATGCTATAGGTTATTTAATGCTGTTTTTGCTGAACCATATCAATTCCTAGGTGATCCTTTGGCAGTATCATTTTTTAAGACACAGAACCATCAGCATGACCTTCAGCTCATAAGAGTTTCCAGGATGAGGAAAAGGGATGTCTCTGTCACTTGCAGGTGTTATGCTCACCCATACATGACACAACAGCCAAGGTCTTAAAGGGAAAGGAGGTTGACTTCACCCAAGAGATTCCTCGCACAGCAGGAAGTCAAAAAAAGACCACATCCAAAGACCCCTAGGCTGTGGTCCTGAGAGAACGTGTAGTTTTACTTTGTTACAGTGATTGATGAGTGATGTGAACTGTGCTCAGAAAGACCAAAGTCAACACAGGCTGCTGATACTTGTATTAGGATTGGGTCAATCTAACTGGCTTTGTAACTCATTTTTGCATGATAGTCACCATTGAATGCAAGAGAATGAATAGCTCGTCTCTTTCATCGTATTGATGTATGTCTCCAGTTATTCCAGCCAGTCCTACCCAAAACGCAAGCAACTCCTCCACTGATGTTCTTTTAATATGCAGCACGAGTAAAAATATTTCATTTATAACTGCCACAATGTAGCTTGCAACTTTTTTGAATGATTGCATATTTGCACTAGCTTTATTTAGTTTGGAAAACAAGACTGAAATCATAGTCTTCAGCACAAACTACCAACAAAGCGATCTTGCTCCATGCTAACTCACATGATTACTTTGGTGCCTAAGTTCAACAGAACAATGAATAATTATTTCCATATAATGTTTCCCTTATTTTCACATATTTCTGTACATTCAAATGGGAAAGAAGAACCACTACATTCACACTTACAGTAAATGAACGGAATACCGTGTGTATAGCACTGAAACAGAATGATCTTCGTATGTGAAATCCAAGAGATTCATGGTCATTGTGCAGGACACATGCACAAAACCAGACCAAATGCAACAGTTGGAGTCACTGGAGAGCTACATAGGAATTTGGAGTGGGAAAAAAATGAACAATGTGTATTATTCGTCATTTGTCATTTGCAGTTGTGGAAATGGAATGCCTCTCACACATCTGAAGAAGTTCTCGATTCATTTGAAGAAGTGAAAGAACTGTAAAGCCAAATAGTAACAAAAACCCCTGGGGATGTCTTGCAACAGTCTTTTACATAGCATTAGAGCCACTGTAAATAGTTGTACTAAGATAAAAGTCCTGGCAAATATTTGGCATTAAGTGCTTGAGATATGAAACTCTTCATTCTTTGAAGTCAAGAGACTTTAGTCTTGTCCAGCACTGTAATACTAAAAACTTCTACCTTTTATTGAAAATCATTCTGATTCTCTTTTGCCCTACACCCATCCTCTTTTCACTGGAGATGCCCCTGATGATGAGTAGTGTTAGCCACAGCACCTTGGCTTTGTGGACTTGTTGTTGCAGCATGAGAGCCCCTTTAATTCACAGTAGGCATTGTGTGAGGTTTCCTTTTGACCTGGGAGAATACAGCC
The DNA here is from genome assembly GCA_013397865.1 of Struthidea cinerea. Classification (NCBI taxonomy): domain Eukaryota; kingdom Metazoa; phylum Chordata; class Aves; order Passeriformes; family Corcoracidae; genus Struthidea; species Struthidea cinerea. Next base: position 87,462 of record VZTI01003214.1, read on the forward strand.
ATCATTCACTTTCAGTAGCCACTACAAAGAGAAGCATTTCGTAGAAACTTGCCAGATGGAACAAAGTACTCAATGGCTTAAAAAAATAGTTGTTACCCATATTCTGTAGTCATTGCGGAAATGTAGTGAGCCAATTTGGGTAGTTGTTTTCCAAATATTACCTATTAACTTCATTTCTGCATGCAAGCCTAAATAAGCTAAGGTGTACCTTTCTGAACTGGGAATGGCAAATATTCCTGAGAAGCAGCATCACTTTAACAAATTATAGGTATGCAGCCATTCATGCCTGGACTTGATCCTGTTCAACCTGACATTTGTGGCATGAACACTCACTGTTTTCTTCTTCCTGCTGCATTGCAAGTTACTTGCTTTGCTTTGTAGAGCAGGAATTCCATGTGTTAGAGCATGGATGGAAAAACGAGCATGAGGATTTAGAGAAAACTAAACCAGGAATTCACCTGTCATGGGTCTAAACCCCAGAAAGCACATGCTCTCCAGGTATGCTTGCTATGGCCTTTTAAATAGCACTTAGGCCACTGAGAATAGCTGGGCTCAGACAAAAGTAGGTGTCACTGGAGAGGTAGTTTGGAGCTGTATGTTATGTAACTACTCCAAAATTCAGTTCAGTCAAGAAACTGCACACAGCAAGTAATATGGAATAGTGCTGTAAGGAGAACAAGAACGACATGTCAGTGGGAAGTAGCTCCACACAGTTGTAAAATAGTTGGGTCAAACAGACCAGGGTTCAACTCAGGTTTTGTGAGGTGTTTTTGTCAACCTCTTGCAGTTTAAGCACAAAGTTCTTTATCTTATAAATGTTGGTTTCTCAGATGTACAAGCACATGTCATTATTAATATTAGACTTTATCATCACACCCATCATTATTTTTCTCCCTATACCAGATCATTTCAGCAGCTAGCTTCAAGCTAGCACACTTGAGGGTGCACACTTCAGCTGGCTGTAGACACAATGGTTCCAAATTCCTGCACTGGACATGGTTCTGGGTTCCCACTCTGGCAGTTTGGCCATAGAAATCACCAGCCATTTCGGCAGAATTCAAACACAGCTTGGCAGTGCTGCTTATAGCCTAGAGTGAGCACAGCTGAAGCTCAGGCATGCCTAGTGAGTTATTCCTACGTATGCTGCAGGGCAGGCTCATCTGTGTTTTGCAATTTGTGCAGCCAACTAGCCAAATGGCAGATAAAATGTTCCCTTTTACCCATTGCTACACAAGTCTCTGCCACCCTTCACAAGTGACTCAGAACCTACTAACATCTCTTTCCTGTGAGAAACATATAATGATCTGTCTTGTCTATTCTCATTTTCTTCTCCAACTTTTTCCTTCCCAGATTATAGGTGCTTGCAATGCAGTGTGATGACTTCCCAGATGCACAACCCCTTTGCACAGTCTTTAACATGGTCCACATGAGGTTATATGGTCCATTGTATTCTTCATAGTCTCTCAACAGTTGAGGTATCTTTCATTATGTGTTGCTGAAAGCAGGATAGCCCCTAGCCTGCCTGCCAAAAGAGTTAATGTTTCTGAATGGGTCCAAGCTTCCCCTTTCTTGCCCAGCTGGTTTTTCTGCTGTTGTGCTGGAGTTAGCAATTGCGATGCAGTTGCCTGCAGATTTCACTACCCTGGTCCCTTACGGGCTATATGCCACATACATTGCCTTTCAGTGCATGTATGCTAAAGATTTCCTAGGCCAGAAAAGCCCTAGAAGGGTTCTGCAGAGACTCTGAGTGAAAACGTAAATGAAAGTGTAAAAGCAGGATTGAAACCACTCATTAAGATCATGGAAATAAACATTTACAGCTTTTCCGACCTTTTCCTATAGATCATCTCAAGCCCTTCATCAAGTTCACTGTGATTTAAAATTTAGAGCAATGCTTCCTTTAGGCTGTTACAATAAAGTCCAGATGTGAGTGTATGTTCAGACTCAATCTCAAATTTTCCACCAACTTCCAAATTCTTAACCTGCAGGCAATTGCAAGAAGGTTGGCTGCACTTGCCTATTCATTGATCCCACACAGGGACTCTTTGTATGCAACAGCAGATGGATGATGTAGTTTCCCTATTTTTGCTTTGATGCAGAGAATTTACTAACAATTTTTGAGACCCTGCTTTTGGCATGTTTTATTCTAGTCTTTACTTTCCAGGATATTTTCTTGTTTACTCTACTGAAATACTATCCACATATAGGATCAAGAAATATTTCTTACTGCCTGAAATGTATACTTCTGCTGCAACAGAAGAATATTCTGCATCTGTTTTTCACTTAGGCTATAGACCTGTATCACAGTGACTTGCACAGAATCCCTTAGCAAGGGTGATGCAAATAGGACTTTGGCAAACCAGTTTTGACTTTAGTCAAGGAGGTAGGACAGAATTTAGGAATATAATTTTGGAGGAACAGCTCACATTGTTGCAGGCCCAGGGACAGGAGTGAGCATGTTTTCATGCTGTACTCCTTCTGGTTTGTGCTAGCAGGGAAAGAGACTCCCCCAGCCTGAAATGCAGCTGCCCAGCCTGACTAGCAACACTGTTTGGCATTACTGGGCTGCTGTGCTTTTGCAGCCCCAGCTCAGACTCCATCCTCTGTTTCTGCTCAGCAATTTCCTTTCTAGATCCTTACCCCATCCTCCCGCTGAAATTTTGTCCAAGAGCTCATATTTCTAACACCCCAAAGATGTAATTCTTGTGTCTACAGTGTCATTCATAGACGAGACAGCCGTGCTGCACATTCTTCAGTGACCATCGGTCTTCAGGCCCATCTCAGGCCTGTTGGCTGTTTTGGCTAGGGCTGTGAACTCTGCTCCTGCTCTGAGATCATATTCAGGACTGAGGAAACCAGGGATACATCCTGTACACATTTGTGTATGCCAGTAAAAGGCATATAGTGATGTAGTATGTTTATTATTGTTAGTAATTTGCTGTAACAGGTAATGTAATGTAAAAGGTTTAGTTGGCTGTTTTTAGTCTAATCATAATTTCTCTTAGGTGTAGAAGCACATATGGTTGAACATCTCTCCTCAAAGAGCAGAAACACAGATTCTTGATACATCAAGGCACGAAAACAGTTCACGGATTTTTCAAATGGTCATGCTACTTAGAGATGAGAACTTTAACCTCAAATCTGTGACCTGAGTCCCACCAGCCCTCTCCTCTCTGCAGGTTTAAGGAGTTGGAAGTTTGTGGGTAAGTGTCACCTCTTGACCCTTCCTGCAAATTCATGGTTACCGGAAAATCACACTGAATCACTCTGCTGGTGCCTCTCGCACATCCTGTGTTTCTTTAAACTTCCCCATTCCCTCTCTTTCTCTTTCCACCTCCTCAGCCCCCTCCAGCCTTGCACAAGCTATTCTGAGGTTGCACACCCTGCTGCACACTGGCCCTGCTGTTAGGGCACTCTATACCCTGGGATTTCTCTCCTTGCCCAGCAAGTCCCAGCAGTCTTTGCTGGAGCTGAGCTTTCTGACTGAACACTAGCCTGAGCTATAAAATTATGTAGAAACATAGGAAACTTTCCAAAATCAAGCACATTTTTAAACCCTTTGAATTTCATATGAGAATGAATCATAGAAAGAGTCATTTTCTTCTCATGCTGAATAGAGAACTGCATTAAAATTGGGAAGGAAAATGACTTGTAAAGCAACTTTATTTGTTTCGTGTTAAGGCAGCCACTGCAAGTTTTTCAACCCCTCCTCTACCTTTTTTTGACTTATTTTGAGAAAAAGACACAGTCCTCCTCCCCCCCCGCCCCCCAAGAAACGTCTTGTTTTGAGGTTGAATTAAACATTTTAATCCACTGTGACTGCTCCCTTATCAAAAACAAGATTAACTGTTCTAGGTTGACTTGTAACAAAAAACAGTTTCTCAGTGTCACTAGTGAACTGACTGAATCCATTATGCATACAGCTTGAGGGAAAGGCCTGCTTTGAGTCCAGGACTGGAATTGACTTGATGCTGCATTTCACTTTGGTGATCATTGGAGAGAGAGGACATTTGAGTCAGCTACAGCTCGGTGATATTGTCAAGTGCCCAGCCAGCCATGCTAGGGGCACAGGTGTGGTTGGCAGTGCCTGTTTTCATCCAGATCTTACGCTCTGCCACAGCAGCATCTAATTTCTGTGCCCAGGGGAAGGTGAGCTGTGAGCGTGGTATTCTTCCCCAAAAGTAATGATCACTACCTCAGCTCCCAGCCCCACTGATTCTGTGAGCAAATGACCCAAGGTTATCTGAACCAGGCCTGCCTTTTGACAGAGCCCTGTGTTCAATTACTAGGCTGGAGCTTGCTGCTTCAGTTCCAAGTTTTATTAATTTCAGTGTATATTGTTGTCAGCTGTGCTTCTCAATAGCTGGTGGGTTTTGCCCTACATATGGGAAATGGTCACATACAAGGAGCTGTCTTCAAATGAAAGCCTTTAGGGGCCTGAACTTGGGAACATTCCTGTGCACTTGTGTCACGAAACCAAGTGCAGGTGGCAATTTAAAAGCAACTGCATCTCTGTGCACAGGGTTGTGTTCCAGGACTTTCCTAAGTGAAGGGAAACAGTGGCTGGAACCTGCATGCCTCAAGAAGCTCCTTAGTGCTGATGTCCCCAACTGAGCAGGAGACCACCCAGGCTTGGATGGGTATTTGCATTTTAATGCTGACACAAAATACATCTCAATGCCAGCCAAAAAGAAAGAGGGATGTGCTCGAGGTAATGCATTTGAGCATCCTGGGAGGGTAGCAAGTGGCTGGGTGGGATTCTTCCACCTAAAGGGAGATCTGGGCTCTGTGTTGCTGTCAAGTTTGACATTCCTTGTAATGTCACTGTAGCTTCACCAGCAGAAGTTATGAAAGTTGTGATTGTCCTATTGTTCCGAGCCCCTGGAGAAGGGATTTCTTCCACCATCTCTGAGGCAGAATGAGGAGTGTTTTGGGATGCTTCCTTTGGCCTTCATTCCCCATTTTTACTGGGACACTCATCTGAAAGTGGTCCTTGGCCACAACAACAGCTCTGGGGTGGCCACTGTCTCTCCTGGCTGTTGCTCAGTGGCAGCCCTGGAGCAGGGAATCAGCTACTACCATTCTTGCATTACACTGAGATTTTAGGGTCTGTACAAAAATCAGTTTAGTCTTGTAAAATTCGAATGATGTTGTTAAGCAGGTATTTAACTGAGGTTATCCAACTTATTCTCCTGGCTCTTGGGAGATAAGGGAGGGCAGCATGGCCAGGGGATGACTCATTCCATCACCTTTGAGGAAGAAATGAGACAAGCTGAACCTTTCCCTACAGGGCACTTCCTGTTCTTCTGAAGGACAATAAGCAAAGAGAAATCCAAAGTGCAGAAGGAAAGATGTAAGCCAAGATAAAGCAGGAAAAAAAAGATGGAGAAAAACAGAGAGGCAGAAGGAAGGACCAGCTGCCATAAAGCAAAGGTGTGACTGTGAAAACAAACCCACCCAATGGGTTTTGATGACAGAGGGAGCGATACTGGGAAATCTCCGGGGATACGGATTTGCTGCAAGGGCAAATCACTCAGTAGCTCTGCTCCTCTGACAGCACCTTCTGCTGCACAGTGTTTGTCCTCATGTTCAATATTTCTTGTTCAGTGGATACCACAGGTGAAGGTAGACAATGGAAAATTTGTATGAGTTGAGTTATTCAAGACACAAAAACTCACACCATATTGTACCTTGTAGTTCAAATGAGTCAAGCACACCTGGAGAAAAAATGCAACCATGTTTTTCAATATCTCTTTCTCTCTATCACTGTCTCTTATGGTTGGATGTTTTGGGTAACAAAGCACAGGATATAGTGCAGAAACCACTATATTTTTTTGAGGCTAAACCCCTGATATCTACAAAATCAGTAACTTTTATTAGAAACATGGGGTCTTGCACAGGGTTTGGGTTTTGTCATATTCCACTGTTTTGTTGCTTTTTTTATATTAAAAATGTACCCATCAAATATTGCTTATACTTCTCCCTCTCTATGGAACTTTTACCTTCACAGCTTCTCCCTGGAATTTCTTCACCTTCGGCTTTTCTGCTTCTATAGCGGTTCTGGAAGACCTTCTCCCTCCTTTCAGAAAGGTATCTGTTGCAAAGTTAGCCTTATTTTTCATGGGAAATGTGAAAGACCATCCCACATCCTTCCTTGTGCCTGGCCGTGGAGTCCTCCCCCGTCCCCTTCAATGGACTCAGAGCCACAGCACACAGAGAGCAGGAGGGAGACAAGGTTTTTATCAGGTCTTCTGAGGCCCCCCAATGTGCTGCACGTCCCCTCTGCTGCCAAGGAGAGTCACAAATTAAGCCAGGTGTCTTCCTCTCTCCCTGCTCCTCCCCAGTGCCTGAATCAGAGCTGTAGCCTGGGTGTTCTACATCCCCTCAGGACACAGAGTGTGGCGACCACCTTTGTGCTGGGGTAAGCAGGTCTTGCTGCTTGGAAGGTGTTTTCCACCATGCCAGTGCTGCCTTCTGCCTCTGTCTCCTTGCTGCAGCTCAGAGGGTTTCCCCAGAAAAGGGCCTTGGGTCTAGAGTTCCCACCAGATAGGCCACAAGGTTACAAAATCAGATTTTCTTGATTTTTAGTGATTTTGCTAGTTGGATATTTGTTTGTTTGTTTGTTTGTTTATTTGTTTGTATTTGGTTTTGTTTTGTTAGCTGTTTTTTGTTTGGTTAGGGGTTTTTACCTTCTTTGGTGTGTTTTTGTGTTTGTTGCTGTTTGCGTTGGTTTTTTGGGTTTTTTTTGATGCCAGCCTCCGGCTTCAGGGAACTCATAATTTTGACTCATAATAGGAAAACTTTCAAAGTGTAGGGCAAAGGATGTCCCTGCCTGGAAGACTCAGCTGGGGAGGGATGGACCTGCAGGAGCTGCAGGGATCTGACTGCATTGCCTTCAGGCTGAAAAGGAAGCTGAACACAGATTTCCCATTTCCTAGGTAAGCATCCCACCACTAGGCTAAGAGCTGACTTTACTTATTTACCTACAACTGCAGTTTTATTTCACATTTATTGACGGCACATGTAAACACATAAAATTTATTTTCTTAAGAATCTGCAAAGGAATTGGAAATGTTATAGGTATTGGTAAAAAGTGCATGTGACTGATTATTCTCATTTTTAAAACATGCAACTTGAAAATACTTCTTGGTCTGGGGATAAAAAATTCTGTTTGACTTTGGTGACCAATCACATAGTCCAGCTACTGAGCAAGCAGTAGCTGTGGCACAGCATTCACAAGTAAGTACACAGTCTGCAAAATGTTCCCATGCATTATTCAGTGAATTCTAAATAATGAAAACACTGAAATCTGTGTGTGGATGTAATATGGGGGACCAAATTAAACGTGTTATTTAATAGAAGAAGCTGACCCAGCTCTAGTGGAGACCAGCACCAGCTGTTCAGAGACCTGTGGGTCTATGTAACATGAATTTGTTGCGTGCTAACAACAGTAATCCAAATCCAGCAATCACTAGTGGATGGTAGATATCATTCAAAGTGACAAAGCAGTTTCCAGAATACACAAACTTCACCCACAGGCTACCTTCACTGTAGAGTCACCTTCTGAGTGATTTCCATTTTCCAGGTCGGCTGCTTGGGAGCTGACTGCAGCCGGCTGGGAACCTGTTGGCATGGCACCCGCCTGGTGTCTGCAGCCAGGTGAACCTGGCAGTGGCTGCCAAGCTTTGGGCACTCAGACTGCAGCCCCCTTTCACACTGCCTTTGTGTGTAGAAAAGCCTTGGGTTAAGAGCAACATACAGTTTATAATCTGAATCAGTTCTTACAGACAGCTATAGGTGCTTACATGTATCAGTCTGGGGACATTACAGCTTTGCTTGCATTTGGTGGTTTTAGCACATATTCAAATACTGCAGAGCAATAACTCCTTCATCCCCTAAGGTACCCCTCAAAGTAAGCATATGAATAAAAACCCTTGAAACATTGAAGCAAAAATAACTCATGACCAACACCTTATTGGAATTTTATTTGCCACCTTATGAGCTAGAGGAGAGGGGCTAAAGCTCACAACTGTTGTAGCAAATTTCCCTGTTGCTTTCAAGAGGTTCCTACTGGATGCAAGGCAAAACTTCAGGAAAATTACTGAATGGCAGTGGGGAATAACAGCAGTTTTATATGTAAACAAGAAAAACTAGACCCTGCTAAGATGTTTGCCAAGCCATAACTTGTCATAAAGCCAAACATGGGTAAGTGAATTGAAGTAAAAAGCAGCACATACTTTTATTGATTTTTGATGCATTAATTTTGTCCATGCAGTCAGTGTGTTGCTGGCTTGCAATTAAGACCTGGCAGTGGAAAAAAGAACAATAACAAGAAATTGAATTAGTCATTTTTTTGAAAATAAGACAAAAGCAACAATATGGAGAGAAAGGAAGGAACTTGCGAAAGATCTACTTACTGCTTTATTTTCACCATTCAGCTCCTTAGCTTTAATAGTGTTTAAAATACCAATCACAAGTCATGGCTCTGAAGGAAAATACACAATGTTTTCTGATGATTGAGAGGTTTATTCTAAAGGCGCCACAGGAGAAGAACATCTTAGGAGTTCAGCAGGTTTGAAATGCTGTACAAGAACTCAGAGAGAAATTGATCTAAAACATGCAGTAAATGGATTTACAAGTCTTACTGACTACCCTGCTGAGTTGCTGCTTCCAAAAAGCTCTGAAGTGCAAGTCTGTAATAAAGGTTTTCCTTTCACATATTCAGCCTGCACAATCTGCTGGCATTCAGCATTGATACAGGCTTTTATTTCTACTGGAAAAATGCAAAAGGCAGGTTGCTGCAGATTTTCTTTTCTCAGGTTTTGGTGGTCTGAAATCATAGATGTTTTGGAGTACCCAGACTGTTTTTATGCAAGCCCTCGAACTTTTGGGATGTTGTGGCATGAACCACACTTTATTTTACTTTAGCTGTTACAGAGCTCCAAAATACTGTGGCTGCATATCTGTTAGGCTTTATTCAAAACACTTCAGAAATCTGGATCAGGTTGTGTTTTTACTAGAACCAGGAGTTGGATGGGAAAAGCTGGATGATTTTGTTTCCCCTCCCTCCAGCTTTTTCCTGCTGCAAGAAAGTATGTTTGTTATCTGAATGTGTGTTGCTACAGGCTGCAGTGCCATACAGTCACTGTGGGATCTTTTACGCCCATGCCTGTAAGAGGCACGTCAAAATGAAGAATTGTCTGCCAAGTGGTTTGATGAAGAAGCTGTGTCTGTAAATTGTATTTTGATTTCCATTACAGAGTAGGCGTGACCTTCACTTGAGGTTTGGTACTGAAACTGTTCTGGCCACTAATGCCTCATTTGAGAATCTATGGCTGAAGGAAGGGAGTTTGGATTTTTATGGAGGGAGAAAGGTGTCTGAGGGGAAGAGCTTGGATTTTTGGAAAAACCTATGCTACTACCTTTAACCGTAGGGCTTTAAGACTATTGTTGTCCCAGGAGTCTGGGTCAGAGCTCCCATGGCCAGTTCTGGAAAATTCTCAGCTGCTCTGTCACTAAAAATGTGGACAGCATGGATACCTCTTAGAAAATGTGGTATCCTGAGCAGCTCTGGCAGTTGTCCTTGCTTGGAGAAATTCAGCCTGGGACAGAACAGAAATAAAACAGCAAACTCTGAAGAATCCACAGAAATACAGAAAGGACCCATGAGTCTTCTAGAAAGCTGCAAAAAAATATCCCATACCTTTACCCCCAAAGTTTGCTTCCTAACCGAAACAGTTCCTTTGCAACCTTTCTCCACGGGAGAGATGAATAATTTTAAGTTGAGAAGAAAAATAAAATTTAAAGTTCTTCCAGTTTATTTAGGGAAAATTACAAAGGCATGGTCTATCCTTTCTTTGTACTTTCAACAGGGAGAGAGACTGGCAGAGTTTCAAGGTTTAGCAGAATTTTACCTGTATTTTAGCTTGCTGAAGGACAGCCATTATTGAAACTATGAAAGTCATTCTGTCTGGGTTAACAGCAATGGAAATATGAGACTAGGTATGGAATCCTTAATATAAACCCTCCAAAAGTCTACTTTCATTTTCAAAAGCAGGTTTTTAAACCAAACAGACATCAAAACAAGTTGTAAAGAGAACACAGAAATATCTGTTTCCTAAAAGGCAAAAGTTGTGAAGAAAATCTCTCCCTTTTGTAACTCTTCTATCTTCTAGTTCAAAATAGCTGTGATATCTTGGGAAGAAGGGAAGACAAGAGTAAACTTCAAAGCAATGCAATATTTCATTGTGGGGTTTTTAAGCTGAAGCAATCAACACTTTTTTTCTCTATTTTTCTTAGCAACAACCTTTTCCTCACCAGAAAGTTATCACTGTCAGATTTGGAACAGGCTAGCCTCTTTCCTAGGGGTATTTCTTCAGTGCATCTCTAGCTTTGATGATATCTGTGATGACTTTGACTAATTTCAATTAGACTGAAACCAGGTTAGCTGTGAGCCTCACTGCTCACCCAGGGCTTTCATGTTGAGTTACATGTTGCCATGGCATCCTGCTGGCTATACTGAAGTCAAACTGCTGTCAGACTGCTGTGCCCACATGTGGCTGCAGGAGCGGCTGGTCTCAGCACTGATTGCCACAGTAATGTCCCCGCAGTGCTGGCACACTTCTAAGGCAAGATCTTTCCCTCACCACAACCCAGGCTTGCAGTTTGAAGAGGGAACTCTACAAAGCAGTTATTGCAGAGTACTAGTTTCCAAAGATTTGTTATCAGCAGTGTGGGAACAGCATCTTGAGCAAATTTAGATGAAGATTAGAAAAATATTTCCTGCCTGTGAAAGAAGAATAATATGCCAAGAACATGTGTGAAGCCCATAATTTGGTGTTTTTCAGCTCCAAATTGTAAGCAACAGCCCTGCACAGTCAGAGAAGGATGTAACTGCTCTAAGTGATTTAGCTTAATCTCTGCTTTTTAAAGTCTGTATTGTGTTTATGAGATACCTAGTGACACGCTGGTGTTAACATAACTCTGTATGTGAATAGATTGTGAAGGTGTGTGGGCTGATGCAAGCACGCCTTGTTTTGAATGCTGTTCTGTACCCTTGCATGGTGGCTCGTGATGGGGAAGGCTGGTGGCACACATCTTCAGCCAGAAAGAGGCATCAGTACCTTCCGTTTCCATCCCTTCTCCCCTGTGGCTGTATGGGCCTGGTGTTACCGGTGCTGCGCTCACCTTCATGGGTGTTTGAAACTGGGGAATTGGATACAGTCTCATACTGTGCAGGGCAGGGCGAAGGGGCAACAGACAGGGAACAAAAAGAGAAATTAAATCCCCCCTGGCGCCAGGGTAAATCTCTGCCTGGAATACAGTTCCAGTACAAAGCTCTTCTGGAGCAATTTTGGGCATGCAGATAGACCACGTCAGCTGTTTCTTGATTACAAGCTGTGAGCATGCTTTTGCCTATGGGCTATGTGGAGCAACTCCGTCCCTGAGCAGGGAGACACATATCTGCCCTGGAGTAACAGCATCCCCATGAGTGGCTACCCAGAGCAGCTGACAGCATCCTGTTTGTTCTCATCTAAGCTTAGCCTGTGATAAGCTGTTTGTGAACTGTGTGCGAAGACATTAAGAAGAAAACAGCTTGTTTAAGAATTAAATATCAGATTTCATTTTCAGGAGGAGAGAGGATTTCCTGGCATATTTTAACTTGGAATTTGTTTATAGTATTTACATTTGCATTCAGTTAAAGTTATCAACACTGACAGTGAAAACTCAGCAGCTCTACAGCAGCATCTCAGACAGTGACAGCAAGGCCTTTGGTATCACATGATGATTAATATGAAATTCTCTGCTGTTGCAGTACATCTCTACAGTGTGATACACTTTTTCTTAATGGATGTTGAAAATGAGCATGTTAGGAGAAAATTCGTTATTCCAGACACAAAATCCGCTGCTACAAACCACAATACACCATCATTCAAATGAGCCACATACAATACAAGAAAATATCCAGAGGAAAAAAAAAAATTTCTCTTCTGCCATTGCCATGTTATTTTAACATAGTTTACATAATTACAAGCATTTTAATTATAAGCAGGCAGATATTTTGAGTATTGAGTTATATGGGGTACAGGGATGTCCTATTCCAGTATGTACACAACTACTCTACAATTGTGATAGCAACAGGGGCTCTAGTCAGCCTTGTGAAACAGCAACCTTTTTCTTGCATGGCTTTTTCAGTTTTTGTGCTGAAAATAAATCAATGAAGTAAAGTTTTTGTCTAAGTTTTTCTGTAAGTTTTTGCTTACAGAATTTTATTTTGACCAGTATTAGCCCCTTACATTTTGTATTTTAGCTTATTTCAGCAGGTGGTTTTTGTTAATTTTTCTTTTCTGTGCCATTATCTTTCATTCTACACACCGTACCAGAGGAATACATTTTCCTGCAGTGCTTTCAGTGGCACAAGGAATGGAAAACACAGGGCACTTCATGCTGTTTGTTGTGTTCTGTGTACATGGGGCTAGGATGATAATATACATTTTAGTGGGTAATTACAGGTTAAGTCATTTTTGCCTGATGAAAATCCCATCTATTCTATGATTATAAACATTGCCTAACAGGAGAAGGTGTTATGAGCAGAGAAAACAAGTGCTAAATAATTAAACCTTGAATGCATAAATCTCATTACAGGATTCCTTTTGTGCCAGATCTGCTGTATTACGCTCTGCTCTTGATTGCTGGAGTTCACACTGATCCAGCTATCACATAATTATGAAAAACAGGACGTGCACAACAATAACTACAAAGGCCCAGAAAGGAAGTTACAGCATGATGACCATTTGCCACATATACAAAGACTTGCTCTGAGATGAGAGATGTAAGACTTGGGAAATGCTGGTGCTGCTGTGGGACCCAGAAAAGCTCATCCAGTGTTTGGGAAGACTGGTCTGTCTCGCAAGCTGAGATTCATGCATGCCAAAAGACCTGGGATTCAGGTGCAAAGGAATGACCCCACCAGCAGTCATAGCCAGAGACCGTGGCCTCCCCATGAGGATTTGCTCAGCTGTAGGGCCAGTAGACCTTAGGAAGCCCCGTACCCTGTGCACCAGGCACTGTGCACTTGGCTGCATCATATGTCCAGATTTCAGAGTTGAAACAACATCTAGAGGAAACATAACAGTCTGTGATACTCAGAGGAGACTAGACAGCCCAGAAGCCCTCCTGCTTTTACAGTGTGTGACAATTTGCTCTTTGATTTTTTTCATGTCAGGTTTCTCAACACATCAAAGCAATGAAGAAGCAATGAAGCTGTGCTGGGAACAGCGCTGATGCTGACATGTTTTTCAACAGCAATCCCTTGTAAACTAATGAAGGCCCCACTTGACACCTCAGGCAACAGGGCAGGAGGCATGCTGCTGCATACAGTCATGCCCCTATATTTAATGACACCAAGCTTGTCATAAGCCCCTCACCTGGGTGTCGACTACCCCTGACCTGCATGCAGCAGGTGAATCCCCAGGGAGATAGGCTTCTTGCTTGGAGCCCGCTCTGCTGGCTTGTTTAGCAAAGAGGCAGACAGCACACTCCCACCACCATCATCTTGAATGGAGATATTGATCCTAGAGGGAAGCCCTGATCCTCCAGGCCGAGGTATAGCTTGTATGTGTGTGACTCTGATTGTATACCGGTGCCAAGACATAGCCCTTTCCAGCCTGGCTTTCTTGGGTGATGAATTGTCACTGAAGGAGGGGGCAGGGGTCCCAACAGGCATCAGGGAATGTCTGTGCCTCTGGGGCACTCAGGTTGAACATCAGTCTATGTCTGCAGAGGTGTCACAGACCAATACATATAAGCCTCTGCAGTGGTTTAATTCCTGTGTGCCCACGTGGTCCAAAGCTCCTGTGGCAGATGTTGCAGAGTGACACTGACATGAAACCCTTCCTGTGAGTGCCAGGGTGGATGCCACGGGTACAGCCACCACCAGAGATGATGGCAAACCCCAATGTAGCTCCTGCCCGAGGGCCCACAGAGCAAGAGACATGGCTGAGGTTTGCTGGCAGGTGGTGAGAGCCCTGATGCTGCAGGTAGGGCTGGGACAAGGTGGTGCAGATGGGACTTCCCTATGTTTCCTTGCTGACAGTGCCTGTCATCCCAGTGCTGCAGGGCTCTGCCTTCTTCTCACAGATTGCTGTTTGAAGGATACAAGGATACCATCACGAAAAACATAATGTGCAGAAGGTGGCCCTAAGCAGAGTGATCCTGGACTCATTTTTATAGTATCTGTTGAAGTTTCCAGATGTCTATTTTCCTTGCCTTTACCTTTTCTTTACCCTTGCGAGGTGCTCCATCCCTCTCTCTGCTCTGCTCTGAGCCATCAGGCTGACACTGGATGGATGAGAAAAGCTGCCCGTGATAAGTGAGATCCTAACCTCACTCTTTCCAGGGGCTAGTTCATTCCTAGTGGACTCATAATTGGAAACTTAAGTTTCCAGCTGAATGTGGCTCAACATCTTCAGTGGCAGACATTCTTCTGTTATTGGGAGGCGGGGTTGTGTGGTGGTTTTGGTTTTGTTTGGTTTGGTTTTTTGAGTTTTAAAATATATATTTGGAATATAAATCTGAGGAGGCAGAGGGGCTGGGTATACGGTTTTTTTGTTGGGTTGATTTTTTTTAAATTTCTCTTGCATAGGAGAAACATATTTTTCTCTAGATCTGGTATATGCTGAATGGTTTGTGTGAGATTGCTTATGGACTTTGATTATACAATAAAAATACAAATTCCAAGTTGTGGTAATAGCCATCAGTTTGGTGACAAAAGTCTTTTTGAGTGGGAGATGTGGGGAGGAATGGAATGCATGTTAATGTGGCAAAGGAGGAGGTAGGGGAGGTGTGTGTAGTGAAAAGGTTGCAAACGGGAATGAAAGGAGTGTAAAAATGCAGTCAGTAATCTAGGCTTCCTCTTGCTATTTTTGTGAAGACATTCTTTGTCCAAATTAGGAATGAGAAATTACAGTGGGCTGGGTGGGGGCTGCTGGAGGTGTAGGAAGCATTGCTGGCACTGAAGGGGGTAGCAGGATCTCAGAGGAGGGACCAGATGAAATTGTGGTTGGAACTATCAGATGTGGTGTATGATTTGCTGTTGCATCTCACTCACAGGGAACAAACATTCCCTGCTATAAGGTTATTGGCCGTGACAAAAGAGAGTCCTAAAACCCCCAGCTGAGCATAAAATAGATACAAATACAACAGGCCTGTGGAAAAAAACACGCAACCCTAGCCTAGTGGTGTCATTAGAATGAAATATCTTTTGGATGTCAGAGGGTGCAATACTGCAGAGATCCCATCTGGAAACGAGCACATAAGTTCTCCTCTGTTTAGGAAGGAGCTCAGATGGGAGTTGGGCAGAGGGAGGCTCCTGGGACTGCCAGGGCAGAGGTGACCTATCCTAAGGGCCAGACTCCCAGCTTCTTGCCTTTGCCAGTGGAGAAAGGGACATGGCCAAATATCTTGGGAAGCAGAGTGCTTTAATGCCAAGATGGAAAAAAGTCTCAACTAAGAGCAAATACTGACTTCAAAACAAATGCCTAATAACAATCCCTTGGGAAAAAAATGGAGCAAGGGATTAGCAGCATATTTTTGTTGCGATTGTAATAAAGTATTCTGACATCTATTCATTCTGTTGGGGACATAAACAGGTTTTTACATCTTGCTTAATCTGTTTATGAAACAATAAATTTGGATGCATTTGCCTGGGGCAGCAGGGTCTGAGCTCCTTGTCCCTTCCAGCCTTGTTTTCCACGAAAGCTGTATTCATTGGAGGCTTTAGTTTCAGTAATGCTTCGAGCAGATCTGCTATGGAGTCAGCTTCTTATATGTGTAAGCCAGAACCTTAAGAGCTGGAATATGTATTCGTCTCATACCATAAGAGATGGTCCCTTACTCAATGCCAGACTGACAATAATCAGTCATATTTGCTAAGAGTCTCTGCCAAGAACTATTTTATCAAAGTGGAAAATGTATCTATTTATCAACATTTGCAGCTAGAAAACCTTCAAATCTCACAGTGTTGTGCAACTCCGAGTTGACACGCAGCTTCTCCCCAACACTGCCAGACTCTGACTGCAGCTGGCTGGGTACCACATGTAACTTCATGGTAACATATTTCATCTAAGCCATACCCAGAGAGGTGGGACTTACTGGTTTGTATGTGACAGCCTTTGTCATGGTGAATCACTCCCTCAAGATACTGAAAGAGGGTTCATGTGGTCGTGAGATCATTTAGGCAAAGGGTCATGGGGTCATTTAGGCAAAGGGTCAAGCCTAAGCCTGCAGAGGAGAGAGTGCTACATTTTCTGGTTAGGTAAAACTCACATGTTCGTGAGCACAGCCATGAGTCAGAACTGAGAGGAGTCATTTGGGAATCCTCTATGAAGAGCCTACCTGCAACTCAGCTAGACTCAGTAGCTGAGACAGTCCTCCAAGGAATAATTCCCAAAGCACAGGAGTTTTCGCTTCCTGTACTTTCTCTTTCCAGGGTCCAAATCAGGCTCCAACCCTTAGGATGGTAATATCAGCCCTCCTAATGCTTGTAAGAGAAATATGCTGATATTTCAACCTACTTATCTTGACCATATCAATAAAACTCTGCCAGAGCATTCAAAACCTTGGTGATAGTCTCGGAGTAGGGATCAATGTGCAGAAAGACCTGTAGCGTCTTAAAGTGGCTCCTCTCCCCAGCATGAAAGATTTTAAAATATTTTGAAAAAGAATGTTTTACTGTAGCACTTTCATGGCCACCTTCTCAGTGGACATCTCTGGTATTTAAACAAAATAACAGTCAGCAGTCCTGCAAGACGCAGTGATTTCTCCTGAAAATTTAGAAATGGTTTGCCCTTAGGCTGCTGCAAATGATTATAAGCTTTGCCTTATTGCAGTCATTCTTCTGGAGGAGAAAGGTAGTAGCTATGGTATGATGGTTCCTCCCACAAGAAAAAGAAATCTCTCTCATTGTGAGCACCAGGGCAAGCTCAGTGTCCCACAGTGCTGGCAAATAAGGGTCAGAGTTGAGTCAATACTCAAAAGCTTCAGAATTGCTCTAGAATAGTTCGGTTTATTGAGGAAAGACCTCCAAGGTTTCTCTGGGGTTTCATAGGTCTCTTAAAATACAGAGAAAGAGGATTACTCCTTATGAAAGCTACTGTGGTTTTGAATTATTTCTTCGGATTTCTACAGACCTCAGCCCTCTTAGTTACAGGCAACTTTTCCAAACAAAGGCAGGTATTAGACCTTGCAAAGGTACACAGCTGAGGTCTGCCACAACCCTGCTGAATTTTGCACAAAGGTCACGACTTACTGTGAAGATGAGCTCTGTTTGTTCAGCTTTGTTCAACTTTGGGCAACCCTGGTAGAACAAAAGGGGCAGTTTTCGCAGCTAAAAATGGGTCAGGAATAAGTTTAATATTAATATGGCCTTGCACTGTATAGCTAAATACATGCACCCTCATCCATTAATGAACCCTAATAGGTTGTGAAGAAAATAATACTCCCATTTTATAGATTAAGAAACTTAAGAAATGGAATTCAGAATAGTATTTAGAAAAGGAAGACACTCTCAGATGTTCTTCAAGAGATTATTCTTCAAATTGAAGGGGTGTCTGGGTCTCAGACCACCAGTTAGGGTAGAGGAGCCCAGAACAAGATATCTTGGGAGTTCAGACAAAATTTAAAAGTGCAGATAGTGTTACTCAAGCCCATCTCTATCTGATGTGGTTTAGAAAAGCTTTTTTTGTCTTTAAAGAGCTAATAACTTGCTCTCTACTTTCTCATTAATGCTGTCTTCAGAAATGTAAAATACTTCATGGTGACTCCACCACAGATATACCCTAACCCGGTGTTTGACTGCACATCATTGCAGTGATTTTAAATGCATGTCGTATCAAACCACATGGGGCAGGACTGGAGTCAGGCAGCACCCCCAGCTCATCCTTGGCATGTGATGCTGCCTGCAACAGGTGGAGAGGAGGTGGAAGTGGAGAGCCTCTTCACCATCCTCACGTGGCTGGGCAGGCACTGGGCACCTGGGCAGAGACCTTTGCTACCAGCCTGCATCTCCCTGGACCACCTGCCAGCCACTGGAGGCAGGCTTACCATACCCACTGTTTCCAACCCTCAGAATAAACTTGTTTTTCTCCAGATTGCTAATGACTTCCTGAAACGCTCCTCTGCCTCCAAAAAGGGTAGTTTGGGGTAATTCCTGGAACACGCGCCCCCCAACCCATTTCTCACTGGTTTTTTTCCCCCACTGAGTCTTTCCATTCCAAAGCAGGCATTCTCACCTCTCAGAGTTTTCATCTCACACTTCCAGCATTTTCCTTTGCATTTTGTCTTACCTAGCCATTCATCAGGCTGCAGCTTGTGGAATGCAGTGATTAGGAAGAAATCAGGAGCCTGAAATTCATCTTTATGAGTTGATACAAACTCTTCCTCCCATCTCTGTGTATACTCAGGGACTGGGGAGCAAATTCAAGAGCATGTATAGGAAAGGATTATGTAAAAATAAAACTGAAAAAAATGCAAGGAAAAGTGTATATAAAAAAGGCTCAGCACACCTCTTAACATGACAGCGGGAAGATATTTAATATCAGCAAACTATCAAAGCAAGCTGAGGCCTGGGACTGTATGGTTGTGCTACTTCTCTCTGTGCTCTTGCCCAGCCTTCGAACACTGTTCACCGTGTTCACAGCACAAGTAAAAATCAGACCAGGCAAAATCAGTAAACACACAAAACATCCCAGCCTAATGACTAGTGGGATGCCACTTTAGCCCATGACTATATAATTGGAATTGGTAGCAGAGAGATAAAGGCTGACTTTTCTGAACTGTGACATATATACACATATGTGGATGAGCAATGGAGTAAGAAGGTATGCAGCTGGGCACACAGAACCTTCAGATGTGGGAAAAGTCCTGTCTACATCTCCCCCCTTCATGGAGCCATACATGTGGACTTCGCCTTCTGCCTGTTTCTAAGAGGTGCTATGAGAATTCACTGGTTAAATCCTGGAAAATGCAGAAACACTACAAAGAGGAACTGAAACTGTCCATTTTCAGTATTTCAACTTCCCCAGCCTAACAGCACAGAGGAAGGTCTGTGTTGAAATGCTCCTGCAGTTCCTGACGTAAACAGATCATGTCCCAGCCCTGGTGTGATCACTCAGTGATCACTGTATCAAATCTTCTGCCTTAATGAGCCTTGGTTACCTTAAACTTTAGAGCAGCTGCAGAAAAGCAGGTTTTGCTTGGTGGTGTATCCAGATCTCTTCTATCATTTGCCTGAACAGAAGCGAAGGACTTGAGAGCTTACCTTGTTTATTTCCTTTTTCTGAAGCATTCCAGATTTTACATCCTCCCATGCCCACAAAACTCAAACTTAAACACGAAATAACACTAACAAATGAAAAGCCGTGCACTTTCATATGCAATTACATGTGTTGTACATGAGGTGTTTTCTCCCCAATAAGATTTTAAACCATGGAAGCTTGCCAAATTCCACTGTGTACTGAAATGTTTTCCAGAACCAGAAAGGTAATTACAAATTTTTGACTAGCCATCAGTGTGGATACATAAACTCAGGAAAGGTATAATTTATTTGTCTGTATAAAATTTTCTACTCTTATAATTAGAGGCATTCTGCTAACACAGGCACATGTGATTGGGAGGTAATTGCTGTGCCATCGCATTCAGTTCTGTTTGAAGGCAGCTGTACCTGAGTAGTACACTAAAGATAGGTTATTTCTCTGATTTCACTTTTCTTCTTCTCCCTTTCTGTTGGAAAGACATAGACCTTGACTTCACCAAAAAATGAAGTATGGTTAGATTTGTTAAGTATCTATTTCTACTTCTTGTCTATTTCTACTTCTTATCTATTTCAATTGCAGCTAATTTGAAAAGACCTACTAATGACTCAATGAAATGTCAGTTCTTCATAAGACAAGAGCAGTCTGAGGTTCTAGTACTCAGATATATAAACCCCCTGAATGTGTGCTGCTTAGGAAGAGGTCCTAATTCATGGAGCCTCTCTAACTGAGATCACTATGAAGATAATGTACAGAACAAGTCATGGAATTACAGAATCATTTACATTGGAAAAGACCTCCAAGATCATCAGGACCAAACTTTGACTGATCACCCAGCTGTTAACTAGACCACAGCACCGAGTGTCACATCCAGTCATTTCTTTAACACCTCCAGGGAACCACAGTTTGTGACCACACTGATCATGACCAGCATGCTTCCTTCTGGAAGGCTGCATGCGCTGGTTTTTGGTGGGATGGAAAGACCCAGTCTGAGCCCAGGAGACAGAAAATTTGTTAATAACAGAGCTGCAGGACCAAGCTCAGCATCCTGCTTTTGATTACTCACATCATAGACACCTTTCATGAGCTGAGCAAGAGTATGAGAAGTTAAGTCATTGTCCATGGAGAACCACACAGAAGCATCAGGTCTTTCAGAGTAAGAATTCTCATGATCATGCAAGATTACAGGAAAAGCCATAAAAGGGGATGGAAATTTCCAAAATATTATGTGTACAAAGAACTCCTACCACTGTAACATACCTAATCCTGTCTGTTACAGTCCAACACCCTTGGGGATATTAGGGGCTCAGTGGAGTACATTCAAATCCTCCTCTAATGTCGTCTCTGATGCCTACACTGTATTAACCTGTATTTGACCACATTGCAGACAAACCAGGATTTTGCTAGGAATGTGTGGGAGGGTGCCAAGGCTGACTCAAAAGACAGCTAGGTACCCCAGCGCTTTTTATCTTCCCTCTTGTTTTCTTCTTTTCCAAAGCACTCTGGTCCCCGTATTCATTCATGGGAAAAGGTGGGAACGGCAGAATTGTGGTGGGCAGTTTCAATCTCTCAGCTCTGTGGCCATGCTGCTGCAGGCAAACCAGCCAGGACTGCTAGACCCCCAAGCAGACCAGCACCTGCAAGGAAAAAAGACACTACTGAACATGTTATCCTTTTTACTGGGTTCACAGAAAAATTAAAAAATACTAAAATAATCACAGAACCAGCCAACATGCAGCTCATGGTCCACACTGAAGGCTTGGCCTCCTACTTTTGAGTTGGTACTGGAGAAGGAAGGTGATAAATCTGTTTTTTGGGGTCATTCAATATGTAAAGTAAGTGGTGGCTGGGAAATGTGAGATAGAGGTAAAAAACCCAAACTCTTTCTGAATACTGAAATATGTAGATCTGTCTCAATCCACCAAAAAAAAAAAAAAAAGGTTAGATAGATGTTCACATGCAACTCTGGGGCTTATTAATTAGGAGATGGAGGAAAGGAAGTATATAAAGTTTTGTTGTCTTAATGTTTGAAGATACTACAATTTCTTTTGAGTCCTTAGTGACTACTGCTCAGCTCTTTATTTTCTGGAAGTTCAGTAAAATACGTTAATAAATTCCATTCTGTATTGCAGCACAGAAGCAGCTGGTAATTTTGATGGAATAGTTGTGTTAACTGCAGTGTTCTGTGGAGACAATATAAAGAAATATATTCAGGAACTCAGTTTGCTATATTGGAAATGAGAATTGGGAGCATCACTGAAAGGAGCTGCCTCATTCATTTATCAGGCTTAAATTAACAGGCTTTTATTGACAGATGCAAATTATTTGTTAAACAAATACAAAATAAAATGAAAAGAATGAGTTTTGTGTCATCACTGGGCTCTTCAGTCTAAACGTCTCACTAAAAATAACCAAAAAACCCTGGGTACCAGGTGCTTTTTATCTTGGGTTTACACTACAGTGCAATGAAATGCCTCGGAAGGAAATGCCTGAAGAAACCGCCATAAAACTTCAGCATTTTTGTGTCAGTCACACATTTCCTTGGAGGCCAGGTTTGGACCTGTTTAAGCTCTATTGTGTTTGGAGAGCAAAGAAGAGCTGCATGTTATTAGGCAGAATCCCTTTTATATGCAAAGAATTGGATCAATTTGACTCTGATTTTCTCTCTCTCCACTTTATTGTCCCATTACTTCAAACCCTTGACGTTATCTTAAAGAAGGGGCTGGCTGAAGTGGAGATCTGGCACTTGTCAGTTGTGGATAACATTGGCTTCAGTCAGTCATGTTCACACATAAATGAGCCGTAACAGAAACAGACTGGTGAATACAAAAAGCAAGTTTACTGCAGGTAACATTCTTGTGTAAGTGTAACAAATAATAAAGTTTTCTCTGCCCCTGAAATACCTAACAGAGTGATATTACCTCTTTTGCTATCAGGAACTATCCCTTTAGAAATGAGCACCTTGTGCAGAGAAAAAACAAAATAACTATAATTGTAGACACTGCTTCTGGTCAGTGAGATAATGAATGAGTCTCCTGCTTGTGAACAGAAGACATTGCTGTGTACAGAGATACTGCTGCAGCAGTATCGTGGTGGCATAAATTCTTCCTTAGAGAAGGGGGACGTGTATCTTGGGTAAACAGCAGAAATAGAAATCCCATCCCTTTGCAGTTCTCCGGTTCTTTCTACTTGTCTAGAAATTAGGAATAAAAAAAAAAATATCTTCCATTCAAGCTGGAGAGGGAAAAAAAATTCAAATGCAGACCTCCCTAACTCGGAGAAATGAAACCCAGTACGGGCTTATTTATATCCATGTGATGTCACTGCAACTCTGCTACGTATAGTGTGGAAAGAAATTAAAAAGAGAAAGGAGAGAACAGTGAAAGGAAGGAAGGGATTTTTCCTAAAGCAATACAACTCAAAGCAATTTGCATAAATATCTCTCCCATGATTTTTTATTTATGGCCCCTAAGTTTCTAATTAAATACTAATTAATATTATCACCAGAATGGTCTCATATCCTCAGCTCTTCATAGCTTTGCCACTTTGATTAATGCATAGTCATTTATTAACTTATTTAACAAGCTGAGGTGCTTCATGACAAACCAGATAATATTATTCCCATAACAGTCTCATTACTGCAAAAAAGAAGGTCTAAACTTAATAAAAATTGTCCTCAATAAACTTAAAGCTTTTTCATTGCAATGTTCAAAGATGGAAATAGAGGTTTTTTGTTTGATTTATAATTTATGGAGTTGTTTAAAGCGTCCATTAATAAAATTTATATGTTCATTTAAGCTTGATCACTGTACAGTTTCTTTAGTCATGAGTGTTTAAGATTTAACTTTTGCTGTATTTATGAAGATAATTAATGTTCTGACCAGACAGGGAATAAAATACTGACTAGAATGAGATAATTAAGGGCATACATAATGCTTAGGTCTTGTGTTTTTCTTTTTTAATTATTTGTTTTATTTTCCAGGTAAACCTGATAAAGAGGACATCAGAGTTTACCTGGGGATTATGATGACTTTGCATGAAGTAATTTGACAGTTCTGGAGCTGGTTGGGAGGCTGTGGCTCTCTGCCCAATGGTGAAGGGTGCAGCACCACAAAACTCCAATGCCCCTGTGCCAGCAGGGCTGGTCTCTCCCCAGGGATCCCAAATCCCATTCTCCTCTCTTCCATCCCTGCCGAGAGGTAAGCAGAGATGAGAACTTGCATTCCACAAGAAAGCATCTGTGCTGTGGAGCCGAGGTGGACAGAAAGGCCGGGTTTGTGTGTAATGTGGATATTCATAACATAGCTGGTGCTGCTGTCAGGCTGCCAGGGATGTGGGAGCCCTGAACATGCAGTCTGCAGGGCTCCCAGAGGACCTGGGGTTCTTTCAGCTGCAGCCCTTCTGCTATTTGATTTTTCAGGGGCAGGAAGGGTTGAAACAGGCTGGCAGGCAGCAGTTCACTGCATTTCTTCCTAGAGCTCCTGTCTTCCCCTGGGTCATTTTCATGAAGTTGTATTTATTATTTATTCCAATTTCCTTTAACAAGGAACTTCCCATCCTTCTACTTACATGAACTTTAAACAACATATATGGACCATATAAAAATAACAGGAATGTGTTTATGTGATTGGGAAAGCAGAGGTACCGCTCCTTAGCACCCAGTTTCCCTTCATTCCCATACACTCACCAATAGGGACGTAACGGAGCAGCCTCAGGTGGCAGTGAGCACATGGGCACAAAAGGGAAGATACGCTTCTGAGCACAGCGGATGTGGAGAAGATGCTCAGTGTTCATTGTCGTGTCTGAGAAGTAAATCAAGTGATACTTTAGGGGAAGAAAATCCCACTCTGGCCTGATAAACTAAAGTATGTTATAGGAAGTGCCCAGTCACTGCATCCAGAGAGCAGATGCACACCTAAACAGCTTTTGAGATAAGATAATAATTACTAATTATACCACCTAGATTAGTCCCTAATTCGGTAAATAAAGGTTACCCTCCAGGGGTAACTTTTTTGTCCCCAGTGACCTGTGTTTTATTGTGTAACATGATCCAGTAAAGCTAATTATTATGGTGGTCGTTGCACCAATATCTGATAAATACTTGCAGCAAAATGCCACTTTCCAGATGCAGAGCTTTAGGACATAAAATGTGTAAGTATGTGGCAGGTTAAAATTAAAAGCCGATGACAGCAGTCTCTTTAGAAATTATTCAACAGCCTGTACTGCTATTGCATTTTTTCTGAAGTAAGTCACCTTTGCCATATGCTCGTTTAGGGCCTTCTCCTTCTTCTTCTCTTGCCTCTTCTTACGATCTCCTATTGAGTTTTTATTTTGTGAAAGCTGAAGATGAGTGATGACAGATTGCTGTGGAGGTAGAGGTCAAGCTTGACAGGACACAGCACTCAAAAGCCTTTCCTGGCTTCATTCAAGAGTTTAGTAATGAGTGTAGAGCATGGGTTAAACCTAGGTTAAATAAGTACGTCTTCTTGATTTCTGCTGTTAAATAAAGAGAAGCACCTTATTCTTCAGAGAAGAAAAAAGCCGAGAAAAACAGCAGCTTTTTAGAGGATTGTTATACTGTAATGAATGCTTGCCAGAGCCCCCAGCTACAGAGAGGGCACCTCGGTGGCTATGCAAATCAGACAGAGCACTCAGCTTCACCTTCTGCATATCAGAGTGGGAGATTTCCATTCTCTCCACCCAGCTCATGGGGGCTCTGCAGAGACCTTTCACATCACACTTGGTCCCTTATGAAGTTTGTGGGTTGCTATGACAGCAAGGGTAGCTCGAAGAACTTTCACCAGTCTGTAGTCACTTTCAAAACCTTGAACTTCAGTGCCAAAAATATGGATATGGAAGAGTTCAAGGATTTTGAACACCTTTTTGAATTAGATAGCCCCAGTGCAAGGGATTGATTGCTACAAGTGACAAGGAACTCATGCTATATCCAAAGTAAAAAAGAACAGAAGAAAAACAACAAAAGGGTGTCGGGATCCCTGAACATGCCTTTATGTTGGGGTGACTGCGGGGCTTCCCCTCGGAATGCTTTGTTCCTTGGTATGGTCTGTCCCGGTTTGAATCTCCCGGTTGGCTGTAAGCCTCGTCACTCCCCTGGCATTCTCCCATTGGTCCCCATTCCCTAATCCCACCTTTCTCCCTAGCCCTGGGTAAACTGGGGGCCCTCGTGATCGGGTTTCAGATTTGCTTTGGAGTTCGGCTGTAACCATGGAATAAACCATCAAGCAGGATGAAAAGCGGATCTCCTTCCTGCCTCTTTGTCACCTGACTGTATTACCGAATATGCCCCAGGTTCTGTGGGCTTGCGGGACCCATGGAACCGGGCTAATTACGGTATTAAAAGGGATCTGAGTCAGTTAGGACATAAAGAACCCTGGAATCAGTTCCTAATACTGGAAATGCCATTAGATATGCTACTAGGAAAAATGGAGGACTAAATTTAATGACATCTGTTTTTAATATCTGATAACTAGCAAATGCTAAAACTCCTTAACAGTTGACTTAAAAATAATAACTAAAAGTAATAAAACTTAGATTCTGATTTCCACTTTCTAGAGCTCCTGTTCAATCTGTACAGCAACCTGACTGGAAGCTAGAAAAGTAAAATATTGCTATTATTACATGAGCCTCTAAAAGACACCAGTAGACATTACAGACAATGCACAATAGAAGAGGGTATACCTACAAGAAAGTTCCAGCAATCTTCTTCAAATGAAAACTCAAGATTAAACCTCTAGGTAAACTTCCTCAGGTTAACCAACAATCAGTCTTATGATTTTACTCACAGACCTTTACAGCTTCTTTTCTCATGTACAATAACTTTATTATACTTGTTTGAGATCTCTCTTGAAAATCAGTTGTCAAGGACACATAATTTTGCTGAATTTTAGTGTGGTTGATCTTTCCATCGAGAAATATTTCATTTCTTGTCCTCAGTATTCATATAAGAGGGTTGTTTAGCTACCTTGCTCCCCTGTGGAAGATTCCATCTTATTGCTAATCTTATATTTATGCCTGTCAATCTTACATACATAGGTTCTGGCCGCTGCATTGTCCCTTACCTTAAATATAATTTCTCTATGCCCTGTTCATAAAAAAATCTCCTTTAGTCTTTGTTTTCTCTGCTAAAGGCATTGAGCTCCTTTCTGCCATATTTCACAGAGGTATGTACCTTGCTGGTGTTTCAGTTTGAACCCCTGCTTTTCTGATACCAAAAAACCTTTTTTTTTTTTTTTTTTGCTGGTGTGTTGCTCCCAGTCAATGTAACGCTATGTGTTCTGGCCAAAGTTCCTGTCATTGACGTCTCAGCAGATGACCACACATTCAGTAGTAATTGTATTGCAGCCAGCCCCAGCATCATACGGTGCTTCTGGAATGGTCTTGTGATCCCTATCTGTATTGATGATGCCTCCAGTCTTAGTGATATTGTTGGATTTGATTAATGCAATACTAGAGATTTGTATCATGTGGTCCCTGCATGTGCATGCCTGTGAGCAAGTACAAACACCTGCTTGTCTGTGCACATAGAAAAAGAAAAGACTTTTTTTTTCTTTTGATTTTTTTTTTAATACAAGGATTTCCAGTGCAAAAATCCAGAGTGGATGGCATTTTTCAGTGGGGTTTATAAATTAAATAGTTTAGTCCTATGAAATTTCATACTGAGGTATCTGACCTCCTTACTCTCCCTTAAATACCTTAAACTTAAAGAAAAGGACTGCAGCAATTGCTTTTATATTTATAAGTGCAAGCCATTACTTGTAAGGAAAGGACTAAATCTGCCTGGACCAATTTGTCTGGACCAATTTAACTAAAGGTGTGTTAGTGTCATTAAATTCATATTGCATGCTCAGTAATTTTCTCATATTTTCTTGAGTAACCTGTGAAATTTCACATGGTGCAAAAATGTATAGTATCCATCTGCTAGAAGAATTGAATTTCTACAAGCAAAACCAACACATGGTTTCCTGGGAGAACAGGGCATTGATTTGCTTCTTGCTCTGTGTTGGATAAGATGTAAAGTTAAATTTCAAGGTGGAGAATCACCCAAGAGTTTGCTCAGACTCCCTCAATACATATCTTTGACACCACTGCACAGGTTCTTCTGCACTTTTTTACAGGAGAGTTGATAAATGCATTAAATGCTCAAAATATTTATTGGTTTAGGGACAGGATACAACATTACAAGTAATGAGATCATTCTCTACTGCGCTACAACATATGAAAATTGAACCTGTATTTTTTCCTCCCCTCTCAGAAGCATTATGCAAGTGACAATTTTTCTGTGAAGAACTAAAGTACGGAAATGCTCTAGCAATTGGAAGTTGCAGGATTTCAGAACCAGTTAATATTTATTCTGTTTTAAAAGAAGTCATTGTGCAAACTGAGGAAACAATATTGCTAGCCGTTTTCTCTTTAGTACATTCCAATTTAATGTCAGCTGCTAGGTAAGATTTAACAATATACGTCAATTTGACTACATCAAACTCAATGACAAGATACTTACTTCCCTGTCAAGAGAGAAATGAAAGTTTTGTGCATGTGAAAGGGGGTGGTGGAATTGTTCTGGATGCAGGCTGTGTGCACTAACACAGTGTTTCATTATATAAGTGAATTGAGGAAAGATGCTGAATGTATGGATGTAGATACCTCTGTTTGCAGCAGACTATGTGCAAGGTGACCTCTGCATGTGCAGCTCCAGCTGCACTGGGGCACTTCTGGGGCTGGTCGCACAATCTCCGTGTGCACTTAACCCTCCAGCTCAGCTAATGTGTCACCAAAGGTGAGACAGCTGATGCTGTTCATCAATGCACGCGGATTGTTGTGTTTGTCGTCACCATGTGCAGGCATCACACCCAACTCCAGCTGTGCTTCAACTGTGGAAGAGACATTACCCATTTTATAAGCCGTCAACTTGCCCATCCTGGGCTGGAAGAAACACACAAGCTCATGCCAGGGCTGTCCAGCAGAGCTGCAGCGCAATCACAGGAGAGCCATGCTGGCTGACAGAAAGGGAATACATTAGAGGTGGGGGCCACGTCAGGATGTCCTGGGATTTAAGATGAAAAACATCAAGAGACCTTTATCCATTGCTGTAGAGTTTGCATTCACACCAAACTGTAGTTTAGTTGAACCAGTTTCATTCCAGTGTGGAAAATTGCAGGTTTTCTGTGTTTGCATGCATGGATATGTAAACACAGTCGCAAAGGATGATCAGGGACTGTGAGAAGGTAGAAATCATAAAAAACTTCCAATATTGACACTTAATCAGCCATTGTATTAGCCTCTGTAACTCCACTAGGAAGACAGTTGCTTCCTCTCCCCAAATGTTGCAGTGCTTCCAGCTGTCCTTCCCTAGTGTTTCCAGTTGTCTTTCCCCATACCTGTTCCTGCTTTTTAATTCCTTGCAAGACAGCAGCCAGAACTGTGTGTGGATGTTGTCTCCCCAGGGCTGTGTCTTAAGGCATCACTGCTGCTTATACAACCTCAGTTTGTATTTGCTGTTCTTCTTCCACAGACCCACACAGTAGCAGTAACAGCACATTGTCATCCTCAGAAAGGTCAGGGTATCTAAGTTTTTCTCCTGTTACACTATTTCCAGCTGATAAGCTCCCTGTTTTCAGTAGAAATTTGCAAAATTTCCAAGTTCCTGATCTCGCATTAGGATGGTTCATTTTAATCCTGTTTTGTAGTATCAATCTCACTTATTTTCAGAATTTTTCCTCTGTGATGCTCTTATTGACATTCATTTTACAGCCCTGTTTTCTGTGCCATGGTAAGAGAATGAATTAATATCTGCTCTGAAATGTATTGATAAGAGGCTGCACTGGCAAATCTACGAGCCTGTAGTTTTCTTTGTAGAGATACATTGTTTTATCTCCCTTCTGGCTAGTTTAAAGCATGCCTTGAAGTTTTACTCATTCCTATTTTCACCATTCTAATAGCTTCCTATGTGGTGCATTATTAAATAATATATAATTATCACATTTTACTGTTTTACTAAATATTTAATCAAGTTCATTTTAAAAAAAATCTACAATTTTAGTAAAGCAGTGTAATCGTGATTCACCTTCCCAAAGTATCTATTGCATGGTCTTCTGTCTAAAACCTTCCACAATACTGAAATGAGTCCAAGAGTCCTGTCATTCAAGCCTCTTTTCTTTGGTCCTCAATGTCAAAGTCTATGTATGTTGTTCTGCAGTCATGCAGCATTACTTTTCCTGGTAAGATTTATAAAAAGTCCTCATTTCTAGACCTGCAATTTCATGTGCCAAGTCTTTTACTGAAATGGATGGTGATTGACCATGCCCCCGTCCCCCGCCGCTTTCTCCTTGTTTTGGATGCATTATGTGATATAAGTTTTAGTTTAATCGCAGCTGTGGTGAGCTCTGTTCCCAAATCTTCATTTCCACTGCATCCTGTTCTTACCTCACTGCTCAACCTCTTCTTTCTATTAAAACTAGAGCAAACTATCTAAATTTGAAGTCTTATTTCTCTAGTCTCTCCCTTATGTAATTGCAAAGCAAGCCTACTAGTCCACTCTTTTTTCCTTATTACTTACATGATTACTTCACTTTTCATAGTTTATTCCTTATGTTCTCTGTAAAGCTAAATTCAGCTAAACCTGAATTTTGAGCCCCAAAATGTGCCTATTAGTATTTTTCTTCCTTTTTTTTTCTTCTTTGTTTACTTCTAATAGCTTTTTGAAAATGACAGCTTATCCAGCCACTTCTAAAGTCTTTCCAGAATATTCTCTCTTCTCATTTTCAATACTTTTTGTGTATTTTATTCAAGAATATTTCTGGATTTCATGTGTTTAATGTTTTCACTATTTAACACCTTATCAAGAACTCATTTAGTTTATTTTGCAGATTTCCCTTTTAAATTGACAATGTTCCAGATCTATTTTTATATAATTCTCCATTTTATTTAAACTCTATCTTCTCATGTTCAGTCAGTCCAAGTTTATCTTATATGACCAACTGTACTATAATTTCCTGAGTACCTATCAAACCCACATCTGACACAGTGTTATCAGTCAGTACAGTGTGACACACTAGGTCTGGTGTTTATTTGGCAAGACATTTGTCATCCCTTATGTACAGGAATAACTAAGATGTGCCATTAGTTGTTTCATTTACTTCTTAATCTACATTTGGGAAGTCAATGACTCAAAAGTAATACATCCCTGGTAAAGTTTATCTCTCTAGAAAATTTGTAGATATTCATCTATTTATAACATCCCACCTGACAGCAGACAAAAAGTACTACTCCAGATGTGTGCAATTTGATTCTTTGATATAAATCAAATTCTCACAAGCTGCTCAGTTCTCAATGTCCTCATCTACCAGTTCAGACAAATTCGGTCCTGTGCCAGACCATAATGCCTCTCTGACCAATGTTTACCACCTTACTTGCGTACTTTTTTCTCCAGACTATCCACACATTGAGGAGTTTTGGCCTATTGTCACCTTTTCTTGTTTTCTTTCTTTTCTTTTTTTAAGCCTGATTTTCTAATACTTGTATGTCAGGACCCAAAGAGGGTATTGTTTTTCTCCTGACTTTTTTCATTCTAAGTCTTTTAAAGCAGACGTGTATGTCCAGCCAAATTTCAGCTACCTATAGACGAAAAGATGAGCTACCCGACAGAACATCCAATAGGCTCTTCAGGGAGATGCTGTATAAATAAATAAATAAATAAATAATAGCACAGTAATTGCTCCTGATACCACATCATAGATGTCATTGGGTGCTCAGTACACTAAGACCCTCTCAGCTTACTCTTACGCAGTCTTCTACCTTGCTTAAATGTCATACAATCACAATACTAATACAAAAAGAGATGTCAAAAGTGGTTATAATTAGACAACATTAGGCAGATGGTAATATTTCTGTCTAAGATGCTCATGCAAAATGCTGGCTCTAATCTACCCCAGAAAAGACTGCTTCTCTGTGCTACATAGCAGGTTATATAAAATAAGTAGTTATCATTATAGCATGCCACACTAAAAAATATTGTCATCCAAGTGGCGAAAGAATGATAACGAGCTGATGAACTCGTAATGTTGTCAGGTGCTGCGGTTGTCAGCTGAGTGCCCGTCCCAGAACCCCAACACTCACAGGTGCTAGGCAAGAACTTGGTGTGGGAGTCTGGAAATATATGCAATATGCAAACCTGCTAGATGCATTTTTTGATTTCAAAGGCAGGTGGTATTTTGTTGTGAATGGTTTAATTTCATGTCTGATCCCATTAAGATGAAAGCTCTTTCCAAGTATTATTGGTACTATGCTCATACGGTTTGTTTAGTAATCACAGAGGGCTGAGCACACAAAGCTGT
This sequence comes from Struthidea cinerea, assembly GCA_013397865.1. Lineage (NCBI taxonomy): Eukaryota > Metazoa > Chordata > Aves > Passeriformes > Corcoracidae > Struthidea > Struthidea cinerea. The sequence continues at coordinate 119,125 of VZTI01003214.1, forward strand.
TCTTTGGTCTGCACAATCTAAGAGATAGAAAACACACAGAGGCCTGGGAAAGACACAGACAACTCTTAAATACATCCTCCTATTGTTCTAGAACATATTATTATAGAAAGAAATGCCTGCATACCTGCCAAATCTGAGATGACTGCCTTTTTTTTCCCATATAAAGCATTTTCTGACACTCAGTCCTAAAATTTCACAGTCACCATCCCCTGAATACATCCTATCTCACCTCCCTTTCTCTATCTATCCTTTGTCAGGGACAAATACTATTCATCACCAACCACATTCTCTTGGCACATTTGCTTGTACCGAAGAGTGGTGGAGCAGCCTCTTGTATAGCTTCTGACAGAGAATATTAATTCAGAAAGGGAACAGCTACTGAGTCATTATTTCTGAATAGGTACCTTTCTTCCCTATCCATCTTAGGAGCTGAAGCTCCTAAGTCATAAACTTCTCAACATGGGTGCATTTATTAGGCTGTTTTAATTAACTTGCTCTCAGCTATCAGGTTATCATTATGTCACAGGTATTACATACCCGGCCTAACTATTCTAGGTTTTTGCTAAGAGCATCTTTATATGTAATGCCTGTTGCTTAAAAACAAATCCATGGCTCAGGGAATCTCCAAGAGCCTTCTTGGGACTGAGGATGTGCTGGGTATGTGGAGCCCATGAGAGCCTCCAACAGGCAAAGCTGGGAAAGCTGGAAACAGAGCCCAAGAGGAGGAGAGAGAGTTGCTCTGCCACCTTGCATACCTCCAGGTATGGAGGATGAAATAATATCTCATAGTTGCAGCTTGAGCCAGGATCAAATTATTTTATTTGTAATGTTGTTGTATAATTGTAGGTTAGACATCTCCATCCTTTTTTTCATACAGGGAAATGTAAGCAATGAGGGCAGAGGTAATTTGGTGGTCAAACTGTGGTCAGCCTGGGAAGTGGGAGATCCCCCGTAGCTGGTTGACTGGCTGCTCCTCCATGCCTGCAGGTCAGAGACCCTGAATGTACCCCTGCTGCATTCCTCTTGGTGGGGCTCAGCAGATGAGGGAGGAAAGCTTACTACACAGTCTGCAGTAAAACTTCTCCTTACTCTCTTTATAGCCATGAAAGGAGTAGAAAGGTGATGATACTATGTCTGGCATCACGACATGACTTTTCTGGTTTTCTTCTATGTATTGTAAGCATCATTTTGAGCCCGCCTTTGGCAGAGAAAAAATGTTGATCAAAATGTTCTCAGACATTTTTGCAGGAAACTACTGAGTTGACTTCCACTGATGTTCTGAAAGGTTTTTTTGTTTGGTTGGTTTTTTGTAGTTTGTTTGTTTGTTTTAACAATTCCAGTATTTGGTGAAGGTCTATCCTTGTAAAAATTGGACTAGAGGTAGAAGGAGGAACTTGAATGTCAGATTTAATTTCTTCCAATATCTCTCTTCCTTCACAATTCTGTCCTTTTTAATTTCATCACTGAAAATGGATGATGATAAACAGGTGTATTTCCAACAAAAATTATTTTAAAAAACCAAAACAGCAGGTTCTGCATGTATGAATCATAGATAATAACCAAGTGGGGAAAGGAACAGACCCCTTCACTGCCCTGCTGACCTGACTCCCCCCTCTGCTGCTAAGAGCAGGGCTAAGACGTCTCCAGCCCATCCTGCATCGCCGCTGGTCAAACACCAGCCTGCAGGGGAGCTTGACCGTGAGAAGTGCCTGAAATTGCCTTCCAGCCTGGAAGCGGGCTGGGGCTGCTTTCTGGCAGGGATGGAGGAGGGGAGGGCGGGGAAGGGAGTCGCTCTCACGTTCCCTCCTTCTCGGGTTTTGCCATGCTGTTGCCCCTTGCTTCCCCTGCTCCCAAAGCCCACCAGCCCCGGGAGAACAGGTCTGCAGAGGGAGCAGTCAGCGCCGCAACACTGCCCCCGCAATGGGGAAGCTGGGATGGCTCTGTGACTCCCAGGGACCGCGGGTGAGAGATGGGGCCTGGGCTTCATTAGGTGCACAGGACTCTGGAACGGCACTGGGGACATCGTCGGGGAGGAGTTCTAAGTGTAAGGAAACAGCTCAGATAACTTGATATTAGAAGTGAAAAAATAATTTGAAATTAATAATGTACTGATGATTTTCATTTCTTTCTGATGACAAATTGTCCATGAACAAGACCCAGTTTATCAAATATTCTCTTTCAGAAACACCAAACTACTGTGAATGATTCATGAGGTACAATGTGTTCTTTTGTTACTTGTTTTAAATATTTAGTACTCAAAATATAAGTTGTTTTGACTGAACACATATGCCATGTGGTACAGCTCCGTCATGCCCATGAGTGATCCCGCACCCAGCACTGAGGTCTGCAGCAAGAATGCTGATGGCAGTGCACTCAGGGAGCTTCCTGGAGGATTTCCTTCCAGGTTGTCCTCTGCAGAGTTTAGTGACTTTCATGTATGCACTCAATGAAAAACACAGAGGGGATGGAAACAAACCCATGCAGCAATGACCAAGCAGAATTACTAGAGCCTCTCCTTGATGTACAAGCTGGGGACACATGTAGTTTTCTGTCAGGGTGTGTTCTGGTTCTTTACGGGAACATTGAAAATCTTCTGCAGTGCAAGGTAAACCAGCTCAAATCACGCCCATGTCCCCTTTAAAAATTTTGCATTACAGTGTTTAGCACAGGTGCTGAAACCAAGCAGACCTGTCTCTCCCTTTCTCCCTCTTCAAAAGTAATTTTGGAACTTCTGGTTCCTCACCATAAGCTGGGAGTCTGTTGGAATAGTGATAATAGCTCAGCCTGTCCCCTGAGCATCTTAAGCTAGACTTCATCATGACACATGAAAATATTTAACATTCCTCATACTCTTTAAGCTTATCCAAGGCAGATATTTTGCTTCTTTTTCATGCTAATGTCATTTGTACTATGTACGTGCTCACAACTATCATTTTTGTAAAGCTTTCCCAGATATCTGAAGTTGTATCATGAGTACTGCTCTTAGTTTCTCATGCTGGAGCTGTTTCACTCCTATAAATAAGAAAAAGTTTACCAGAGCAGGACTTTGAACAAAGCAGGAACTTGGCAAACATCTAGAAATTGTGTAAATCAGCAGGTCATCGTGTCGTGTCTTTCCTGGATCCTGATGAAAATAATTTTTGTTGGACATTCCTGGATCTATTTTGCATACTATGTACTTCTCTTTCTATAGAGAGGCTTCTGGACAGCACCATACCTCTTCTCCTGTCATTCTGTCTGAAAGAGGGAAAAATTACTGCTCTCTGCACACGTTGCATTAACACAGAAGGGAGGAAGGGCATTGGACAGGCTAATCCTACAGAAGTTCAGCTAAATATATGTCTGCATATGTCTGTAATAGCAAATCATATGGCAATCCTAGCTCTAACGGGATTTCTCAACTGCAGGGTGAATCAGCCTCAAGATATTTTTCTTCCCTAGATTTTGGAGAATTCTTCCTACATCTTGTGGGTTGTAGTATCGTGTCCTCCATATGCTTCAGTGGAACATGTGAAACGGGACACATTCGTCTGGGTTTCATATGTGTGCCCATCTTGATTCATTGCACCATGTGAGGATGAGGTCTTGTCCAAACCAGAGGATGCAGGAGTGATTTTTCTGGTGAGCATCACTAGACTGTTCAGACTGATTAAAGAATGCTGATCTGGGAAAGACTCCCAGGCCAGCAATTCCAGTTAACCCATGCAACAATATTGTAAAGCTTGTTTGTAGCCCTGTGGAAGGATTAGGTGTGGCATTTGCTCCAGCAGTGTGTGCTGCATGGCTGTGGTTATTTCATACATTCCCCCTGATTTGCAGATAAGCCGGCAGAGTTCCACACTCGGGAGTGTAAGCTTGCTGTATAAATCCATACTTAAACTTCAAAACAAGCAACTAATGTTCAGAGGTACACTGTTTCTTGGTGCCACAGATGTAATATCACTCAAGATTGAATGTGTAACTGTTAGCCCGTTTAAAAACTTTGGTCCTGCGCACCCTTCACTTCAGATGAAGAATCTGCCAAGAGCCATGAGAACAGTTACGAACAGAGCCGAGAATAGAAGAGCCTCCTGACTTGGTGTCTGATTCACCCGCTTTGGTCTGGTGTTATGTAAGGAAGCCAAGAGAGTTGTTGGTGCCTTAGTTAGCATCCCGTGGATCTAGGCTGCACTGATCTCATGTAGGGTAGCACAAAAATTCCTGTATTTTTGGCCTCAGCATACAGATTTGCAAAAGTGAACTAGAACGATCTTCTGAGGGAATTTTTTTTTTCTTTTAGTATCTTCTTTACTCTCACATCTCTTTTGTTGACTTCTAAGAGCTCAAGATAGTCTCTGCTATGACCTAAACCTACTGATGACTACACAGTTTGAGTGAGAACCAAATGGTTTAAGTTCCATGTTTTTTTAGGATTTAAATTGATTTTTCACACAATCTGATTAAAACAAGTTGCTGTCACTGTCTCAGATGAGGGTTTTACCACATTATTATCACTCTCTCCAGTATACCTTTGTCTAGAAGCTTCTGTACTTAAGTTTGCCAGCATACACAATAAGGTAAGTACTCAATTTAACAGTGCTTTCCCATGTGCTATCGATCTGCTACAAAGAAATTGGTTTTTGCTTCAAGGGACACTGCTGCTTACCTTCAAGGAGAAACTAATTTCTACCTAATCACTAAAATTTGCATGTATAGTACATATTGCAATTAGAGTACTCAATATTGTTAAAGTTTTGGGATACTTTGAAGAAGGCAGAAAGAAATGTCTTAATCCCAATTCCCTTGGGGGAAAGTGTTGGAAGAAGGACAATGGAGAAAGAGATTCTCTAATAAAATGAGGGGAATAGGAGACGAGGGCCACAGCCTGTCTTTGGTAGGGATGTTCTGTGAGGCAGATGTCATATGTGAATAACTCTTTTATACTAACATGTTTTCGATTTGAAAATCAAGCCTAATAAACTTGCCTCACTTCAAACTCTTTACAGATAAAATGGTAAAAAATTCTTCACACTAGTGCCCAGGATATTTTCTGACTGCTGTTCCTGAGCATCTCTGCACATCAGCTGCTACGCAAGGAGTAGTCAGACTTTCATTCTCCACTGCCCAGGTGGCAGGAACACTGTAACAGAACTGCAACCAGGAAAAAAAGATGGCATGTCTAATATTTTTGTTTGATTTGGCTTTAAAAGTAAAATTTAAGAGAAATTGAAGAAACATTTTATTCCAACTTCATTCTATATAATTTTACTTAGATAAGATAGAAATTATTTCATTTTTAAGAGGGGAGAGATTTCCCTCTCGGTTTGAATTTTCCCTTGCATTGTCTTTCATATGGCACACCCACTCACAGACTTGTGGAAGGCTTGGTTTCCAACTGCTTCTTGTTTTCCAATGAAAAACGGTCCTACAGGAGCATTTTGGACAAGTGTTGCTAGACAGTAGAGTTTAAACTCATGATTGAAGGAAGAAGGAAGATGCTGTCTGTGCCAGTCTCTATGCATAGCAGGAAAGCTTCAGTTTGCATGAGTGTTTTCAGCCTTTAACCTTGCCACGAGACTGTTAGAGCAACACAGTTGGCAAGAAGAGCAACAGAAAAGGGACTGTCAGCCTGTCTCCTACCCACGGAGCTAACACTGGGGAAATTATTTTTTTGGGAACATTCAGTACAGCCTGCAACTTTCTCTCTGACCAGCAGTGATCAGGTTTAACAGTAAACTATTAAAGATGTCACTTTTGGGGAGCTCCAGAGGAGAGCAGTTGTCAGTAATTGAGCATGAAGCTTTGAGAAAGAAGAAGAGCGTTACTGCAGGGTAAAACAAGTTGTGCCTGGGAGTGTTTCTGGGTGGTGGGAAGGGATCCTGTGCACAGCAAAGTTCTCACTACAGACCCAGCACAGGGCAGCTGGTATTCAGCACTGTTCAGGGACCATTACCTGCATGTGGTTTGCAGGCATTCACCCACTTTGGGTGGGTCAGAGTGATTGCTTAGATATGGGCTATGGTGAGCCCAGACCGATCCCTGACATGAGCCCTTTCAAGAAACTCACAGAAGCAGCAGAGCTGTGAACCCTTTCTGCAGCGCACCAAGTAAGACAGACAAGAGATCGGAACTCAGAGAAATCATTTTGGGAGACAAGGATAAGGGTCTTTGGAAGACCATCACCCTGGGAGCACCTTCATCAGAGATGGGTTTCATCTCAAAAGTTTCAAGTTCATCAACCACACATCTGTTTCAGGATACGTGTGCTCCCATGGTGGCAGTGCTGCTTTCTCTTTCTGTGCTAAGCGTCCTTAGAATGGTTAATCCACCTGCATGGAACAGTGTTTTGCCAGATTAATATCATCCCACACCTCTGACCTCACGGAAGCTTATGCAACACTTCTTTCTAAAAGCTAATTAAAAATGGGAATGAAAATTACTATGAAATTTCATTTCTAATTACAGAAGAAAGCAGCTTGTTGCAGAGGACTTCTTTAAGTTGCAGAAGACTTCTTTAAGTAGGGCAACCCTCAGCACCCTAAAAATGGTTAACATAGAACTGATTCAAATGCTGTTTAAGCTAGTGGGAGATTTTCATTTTGAAAAAGTTCAGTTTGAGGTCACAGGTGGGAATTACTGACTAACTGGACCAGAAAGATGAGGATGGAAAAGGATATATTCCTGAAAAGAGAGATGCATGGAAGTCTGCTTCAAAGCACCGGAGCATTAAGAGTAGGATTCTCAAGTTCAAAGCATGACAAGTGATAGATCAGAGGGAATGGAGCAGGGCAGCTGCAGAAACAGAGCTCAGTTATGGTGCTTCAGCGGAGATAGCAAAGTCTTGCTGTGGCCAGCCTGGGATCATTCACCACCTCTTTTCCCTAAAAGGACCAATGAGACCAACGAAGGGCTGTGATTAGCAGTCACTGCTTTTCATATTCCCCCAAATTCCCTCTAACCTCATTGAGTTGTGTAAGTGAGCTGGACCCAGGGGAAGTGGGGAAAACAGAACTCCTGGAAGTCTGTTGTTCCAGAATCTCCGCTGGTGTTCACAGGATGAACCAGTAGTCCATGCTCATACCTTCTACATGTAGTGGTTTAACTTTAGATTTCAATACATACTTACTTTTTGGTGAGATAAAAATTAGGAGAACGCAGAAGCAGGCACAACTTACAGACTATTACTGAGTTTATTAACAGATTTAAAAGACAGATGGGAAAGCACTTGCTGTGGCATAGTACATTTCTTCTAGGAATCTCACAGTTTTTTTACACTGCAAGCCATAGATCATCACATGGGGTTATTAAGGATGAATTATGTTGCCTTAAACACAAAGGTTTATTTTTTGCCCCTAGTCTCTTAAAAGCTTTTTTTCTCTTTGCTTTTAAGCAGCTTGGCATGGGCACTTTTACAGTCTTCACGGGCTACACATGAATGTCCATTCCCCCATGTACTTTAAATGGTTTAAAGAAATGCACAGTTCGATATTACAGTTCCTTACCACGGCACGATAGAGATATTTTAAACTGCGCGCGCGATAACGCGGCACCGCCCTCTCTTCTCCTCCGAAGCCATCTTAGCTCCGTCCCACGTGACGTGACTCACAGAACTCACTTTTTCTTCGGGCTCCGAACTTGCCGTGATACTGCTTGGCTCCACGGTGGAGAGGGACCTCCGCTCCCTCTTTCTGTGCTGCTGGCCGCACAGCATCTGCTTCAGTTCGGAGCAAAAATGCTCTGGCTGTAGGCAGGGGCTTCTTCTGGCTCCCGCTGGCTCAGCGTGGTGCAATGGCGTAGTGAAATGAGGGTCCTGCCGGTCCCAAAAGCCACTCAGACGTTTTTAGCCACATCTGCAGCTCAGAGGCAGCTCCCCCCTAACAACCCAGGGTCCGTACCGCGGCGCTGGGAGAAGGGGAGGGGGGGGGCAGAGACCCTGGCCCGGCCTGGCGGGGCCTGGAGGCCGGGGCCACCCCCCCACTTTTGGCAGGCGAGCTGGAAAGGAAGGCCGAACTCCGCCCTCCCACGCAGTTTAAATATGGAAATTTAGAGAAGCATTATTGGTTTAAAAGGTTGCCTGTCAATTCAGGGTCAACCCACTACAGACACCTTCAGCTGAACATTGCTGCCCAACTGTAGATCTCATGGCTTACAGGATTTTAAGGGATTGGAATTGCTCCATGAGAGTCAAAAAGCCATGACTTCATACCCCAAATGGCCAGATGAGGTGACTTTTCGGCAAATCATTCCTTCACATATATCCTCCTCCTTGACTCATTTCCTTGTGTGGTGCTTTAAGTAGGATAAAACAAACACCATCAGGAAGTCTTACAGTTTGTACCCTGTGCACTGACAGATGATATTTTTAAATGGATTCAGTCTTCCTCCACAGCACGGTTGATAGTAAAAAAATCACTTGTATCATGAATTATATACAAACCTTTAGTTTACAACAGTTTGTTTAGAGCGGGATGCTGGATCACAAATTTTCCCAGCCTGAGGAAGGTGGATTTATAACTATTAGGACAGCTGTCCCTAGGGCCTGTTTACGCGTGCATGAGGGGAATGACTGTCTCATTTTAAGGAATATGAGGAGGAAGAGGAGGGGGAAGGAGGATTTAATAGTTGTGTGCCAAGTCTTCAGGCAGGAGTGATTCGGCAAGGGGCTGATAGTCACATTTTCATTTCACAGGGAGATGGAAGGTTTCATCCAGTTAAGGTGGTATCTACTGCTTTAATAGGACTGTGACTCAGAGAACAGGTGATGATGATGATGATGGCTGCTTCTTTCTGACTATAGAACTACAATCCTTATCACAGACATAAATTACTATTATTTTCTTACCAGATTGAACATCTTTCTTAAATATATGAAAGAAAAATTGTAGGTTGTCTAGTGAATTTTCTTCTTGGAAAAACTGCCTATTCTTAATATACAAGTTCAATGAAAGTTCAAAAGTTTATCAGTACAAAGACTCTATTCTAATAATTTATCTGCCAGCTTCTCAGCTCATATTTTGATACTTTGAATTAAGAGATATTTTTGTACTGCCTTCATGTAAAAGTAATCAAACAGCACTTTTCACAGGCATATCACAATATCTATTGATTATAATCAAACTACAGATAGTATTAGTATTAGAGAGTTCCTGTGTAACACAATTTGTCAATCACCAAAGCAAACTGATGACTGCCACAGGACATTATTTTCCTCAGCCAGTATAACTCCCACAGTTTTCACCCTATGAAGAATTGACATGAGGCAATGCTCATAAACAATGAGTTTGAAGGTAAATAAGATTTGGTTTTTTCAGGCAAATCAGATGATTTCACACTTCCTGGGCTCAGTGACCCTCATTCACAGAGAAATAAGAGGGCTATTGGCTGTAGTCTCAGTACTATTGGTAGTATCATTAAACAGCCTGCTTTGGAAAATGTGAGAGAGCCGGAAAAAGAAGAGACCAGGCAAGAGCAAAGTATCTATCTCTATGAACTGGGCTAAAATAAAGAGTTCAGAACTATGAAGCTCCCAGCTTCTTGGAAACTGTTGAAAAATTAACACAGGTTTTTAAGTATCGGTGCATAGAAGGAAGCATAGATTTTTCAAGAGTAAACAATATCTGTTAGTCTTAGACCACTTGACAAAGAGTTTTCAGGCAGAGAAACAGTAATAATTCAGTATTTTTATTGGGGAGATTTTCACGGCAGGTCGTGTGGCTTTTTTGTAGCATGACTAGGTAAGAATGACCTTGGTGAGGCAGCCCTTAAAATGGGGGCAATATTATCTGGGTGACAAGAAACAGCCAGGAGGTACTACTAAAACAAATTGTAGGTGATGAGGTTCTGCAGCAGTCAGTCTTTGGTCCAGTTCTCTTCAATATTTTCAATAACAAACTGCAGGGGGGGAAATGAAGTATGTTTTGTTGATTTTCTGAAAGCACCTCATTAGAACAGGTAAAGCTAAAATTGGGTGTTATCCTGACATCTGGGGAAGATACTTTGAAAAAGTAGAATGTCAATGTAAAATGCAAGGTACTATTCTTCGGAAGGCTTCATCAACTCCTTCTGGACAGAATGTCCAGCCCACAGCTGGACAAACACAATCATGTGATGGGTGAGCAAGTGGCTCGTGGGTCAGGCACAAAGGGTTACAGTGAATGGGGTGACATCAGACTGGGGACCTGTCACTGGAGGGGTTCTCCAGGGCTCCATCCTCAGCCCTGTGCTCTTCAGCATTTCATAAAAAGAGAAACTCAGAAAGACTGAGCTATAAGGAAGGTCATCCCAGAAGGGGGATGCATGCCTGTGAAACCTTATGGCCTGCTGGCTGGTGGAGCTGTGTGCTTCAAGAGAGCAGGAAGATGTCACACAGTGCCAGCAGTTACTTCATAAAGAAAAAAAAGGCAGAATTTCCATTTTAAGCCTAATTATATTCCTTCCTACTTTAGCCTTACTGATACCAGCCTTGGCAGTTTTTTTAAAGCCAGGTCTAGCTTATCTACATAATCTGTGAAAAACCACACACAGTATGCTGAACTGAACTTTCCTTAAAAAAGTAGATTAGATTGAAAACCACACCTAGACAAGAGGTAAAACTTTCATTGGGTGAAACATTCACTGCACTTCTTGAGGCATGACTTAATATATGGGACCAAAATTTATTTGATTATAGAAGTTGCTTTGTTTTGGGGTTTTTTTCTGAGAAAAAAATTGATAGGAGGATGAGAGTTACTGCACGATGGATGGCTGAATGAAAACTAAACTTTGAGGTGTTGTTCAGGAGAGAGTGGTCTTGCAGAACCAGATTTCAGAGTGGAAGTTTTTCAGTCTAGAGGGCCATCCCTAGTTCTGGAAGGGGTCTTTCTAAATGCTCTCAAGATACTCTTTCACAGTTCATGTACAACAAACACCTTTTCTCAAGACAGATGTTTTGGAGTCATGGACTCAGCAGAGTCATGCTGCTGCAGACTTTGGGTGAGTGAGAGACATGTGACTTGCATTTGTTTCTCTAACCCATGTCAATCAAAAGGCTTTTAATGTGCTGGTGGTATATTGCTCCACTAAATGGAGTGTGAATTACATTACCTTCTATATGGCCCCCTGTAGAGAAAGCCCTTCAAAGAGACAATTATAAATTACAAAGAAATGCATTTAAAAATAGGTTTCTTATTTTGAAGCACAGTAACTTGGTTCACCTTCTAGACTAATACCAGCAGTGTAAACAAAGTAGGCATCATTACTTGGTTCAGCACTTGTAGTGTAATAAGCACTGCCATTCAGTGCAGAAAAAAGTCAGTTCTGTTTTGCCATATGCAGTAAATGGAACAACATTATGGAGCAAATTTATTGCCTCTGACCTCATGCTTGCTAAATGGCATCCATAAATACTGAAGATGCCTGTGACATATTTTTGGTATCTCAGATTACACATTTCTAGAGTTTAGGGAATGCCTGACCAGGAGTGAACATCTCGAGCACATCATCTTTTTCTCCAGAATGTATTGTTCTTGGATCTATCCCAAAACATACACAGGGATGGTCCAGTGTTTCTGTTAACAGTCTTTTTCTTTTCCTTGGGCAATTCAACTTTTGTTTTGAGTGCAAACTTGATGATATAATCATCTAAGCATCTGTTGTTTAATGTTCATCCCTCAAGAAAAAGTAAAGAATGTTCTAGAAAATTCCCATCAATTCTAGCAGAGTCAGACAATGTTAAACCAACCTATTTGTTTTGGATACATCTTTGTCCTTGCTATTTATTGTTATTCAGATTTTTCATAAAATGGCAAAACACAGTTAAGAACACTCCTTTTCTGTGTTTCTCACCAATTTATTACCATTTCCTGAATGCAGTGTCCTGTTACTCTTAAAGATAATGAAAAACTTGGCTTGAATATGAGCAGAAAATTACCCTAAGTGAACAGTTTTGTCAGTTGGAAATTACTTATTTTTTAAAGGGCTTAGTCCTGTAAATTACTGAATGTTGATAAACAAGGACTGATGACGTTCAGCATCCACTGAGGGGCTGAGAACACTTAGTAACTTGCAGTCCTCTATCAAAGTTAGCAGAGAGAAGTAATTTCAAGCAAAGTGTGAAATACAAAGTAATACCTTCTCTAGTATCTTTATTATTTTATCATGGTATAAAACCGGAATGCTGTGTGGAAATTATACCTTTTCAGATATATCAACTTTCTTCCAAAGTTTAGACACATTCTTACACTGTGAAATATTTGCCACATTCTATTCATGCTTGTAAGGTCGTGACTAAGATAAATAGATTTTAGAGAAACATTAGAGTGGGAGTATGTGGGAGGAATTTCATTCTTATTTTTAGAAGAGAGAATTTTAAAATCTTGTTGAATTTTGTGCTCTATTCCATTAGAAGGGAATACGACAATGGATCCTGTAGAATATAAATCCTTATAGAACAGCACAATTAGAATTGATATAAAATGGAATATATCATGGAAAGCTAGTGACTAACATCTGAGGAAAACAACTTTAAATCCTGACATTTAGAAGCATGGCAAATGATGTTGATGGCGACAAGATTTTAAGTAACTTTCAAAGGGTGTAAGACTTGGCCCAGTTTGTCTCTGAGCTAGTGACACGACTCCCAGTGCATGTTAATGAGAACTGGATGAGACACCAGATCCTGAAGATTTTATTTGGCACACCATGAATCCCCACTGTGGCACAGCTCTGCCAGAACTGTGTCCTGTGCTGTCTGTTCCTTCAAGACACTGCCACTCCCACTGACCTCTGCCAGGTTGCTTCAGAGACCTGTGGCTGAGCCAAAGCAAGACTCCTTTATGTTTATTTCTGCTGCAATGATAGATTTATTTTGAGGAAGGTGAAGATCATATTTGGAAGGCACAAATGAGATTTCCACAGGATGGACGATGGAAGTCACTGTGAATGAGACTGGACCAGGAAGAAATACGGCATCCAGCTGATGCATTTAGGTCTTTGTCCAAGTTCTATGAGTGACATAGGTATAATCTGATCCAAAGACAAGCACATTCCTCGGTAAGATAGGAATGACTACAAGCATAGGACTAAATTAATTGAAGGGTGAACTCTTGAGGGACAGCAAAAGATTAACAGAGAAAGAAACTGGACAGCCTTTTGCAGAAGTCAAGGAGAGTAGTCAAAAAGTCCCAGGCCAGGGAAGGCTGGAGGTGTTATCAACAGCCATGGAAATCAAAAGGTATGAGAGGGTTTGGCAGAAAACATTTAGAGATTTATATAACACTATCCTCTGTTGTTTACATCCTGTTGTGAAAGAGTAGAGCTGAATTTGGGACATGACTGTAATGTTTAGTAGACTATTATAGCCACAACACAGTGACTTTACTTGAGAATGAACACAGGAAGAAAGCTGTTATTCCAAACTGAGTAACTACGTAATCACGAAAACAATAGAAACAGGCCTGCAAATAAATCATACTTTTCAAACATATTATCAGCTTTGCCAGGACAAGATATTTTCTAACCCTTGAAATTGTATTAATTGGGTTTCTTAGGAGCCCTTGAGACAAAAACCTCAGAGCAAGACATAGACTCAAAATTTGTACTTTTTCCATGGCTGCTGTAAGGGTGCTCTACAAATGAAACCCCATGTGCAATGCATAGCACATTCACCTTATTTTCTCAGTTGGGCTGTCTCACCGACCTTTCTCTTCCCTCCCATGTACTCAATAACACTTCCAGCTTTCCTCATCCTGGGACTTCATGTCAACAGCAGTTGCAAAGGGGACACTTGAGATGATCCTTTGCAGCCATCTTTAGAGGCTGGGGTGCTCTTAGGATGAAAGCACATTATGCCACGCCCAGGAACTAGCTGTGCCATTCACTACCAGAGTAGTCCATGCACTGGGCCCCCTTGATGGCTAACATGGCTTGGGCACTGCTCTTTGCACTGGTAAGCTGAAAAGAGGAAGGGTGTCCTGCAGTACCTCAAGGCTGAGGTGACTATTTCAAGCATGATGCTTAGTCCCTCTCCTCCCTCAGGCATGATGAGAGCAAGCGGTGTTGTAATGTTGGTTTATAGACTTAATGCATATATTTGACAAGAAAAAGAGTGGTTTATTGTTTAGTGCTAGTTATGTGACACTTCCAAGTCCTACTCAGCAGCTTCTATCAAAGGTTTGCCCATGCAATCTGGAGCTGGAGCCAAGCTCTGACACTCAGGGGTGTTGAACCCACCTCTACTGTTCCTGTTCTTAATCTCCAGTGCCTTTAACTGGAATGACTGCGTTCCCTCTAAGATCACTAACTGAGAACACCTGTCAAGGAGTAATGAATATTTGCAGAGCAATGATGTTAATCAGCTCATTTCAGTCTGCTTGTATACTTACAGCAACGTGATTGCACGACGTGCCTCACTTAGCATTCATGCAAAAAGTGGCAGGAGCCACAGGGAGAATAGAAAAGCCTCTCAGGAATACCTGTGAAGTGCTGCAGTGTAGGAAGGACAGTGTGCTGTGACCCCTGGGAGCAGACAGCAGGCACTTCCAGGAAGAAGGTTTCCTGTCTGGAGGAGTTATGTTGGTTGTGTTGGCTTTGTTTGGTTAGAGATACTGCATCTTCATGCTTGTAGATGGTGGTGACTCACTGGAAAGGAAGGGTTGACAAGTCAGGAAAGGGAGTAAAGAAGATCCACAGCAGGATGTCTGCTACGCTCTGGCTCCTCTGCACTTAGGTTAAGTTTTTAATGCTCACGTTAAGCTTTTCCGTCACACATTCATTTCAAATGCAGGCTCGATGTTTTGAAGGGCATTTTGTAATGATTTTATCCAGATTCAGATTATTTGCAATCCAGAGGGAAAGCATGCATTATTTGACAGGCAAATACAAAACATATCTGAGCACAAATCAAAAGAATGACTACAGCCTGCACGTTCTGTACCTATTACTGAATCCCCAAGGCTCCTTCTGTTTGTTTAGGTGCTTTTTCTTCTGCTGTCTCTGGTTGGACTGGGTGTAAACTCAGCAATGAATAAGAATGGTCAAAATGGATAAGACAAAATTCTTGAAAAATGTAATGTTTGAAACATGAAAGATTCCATGTTTCAAACTTAGATTCAAATGAAAGCTACCAAAGGAACATCTCCTGGTTGTCTCAAGTAGATCTTTCTTCAGCACATCAGAGGTTTGCATATCCAAAATCCATAGGTGCTCTTCTGATCTCATTTCAATCCCAGGCAAGCTCAGATTCACTGTGTAATGAAAAGAGGGTATTTGCACAAAGTGGAGACAAAAAGCATTGTTTCTACAGCACATTATGGTTTACACTGCTCAGGAGAGAGCATTTCATATCCCATTAAAAAAGCATTACCTTAAACTTACTGTGCATGCTAGAAAAAGCAACATTGTGCCTTTAAAAGAGATGTCTTATTCCTGAAAACATTTTATCTCTCACATTTCCCTGCCCACGAAGTAACTTGTGTTTATGAGCAAATCCACTCAGCCCCCTAATAAGGACCTAGAGTAACCATCTGACATGCACCACTTTCAAGGTCCTCTTTGTTTAGGCATGAATTCATTTCTGTGTCTTTTGTATACTGCCAAAAGGAAAGGCAAAATATACAAGGGATGTTTTACATTATCAGTTATGGCAGAGGTTATGCCAGTGTATATCTGATCCTCTTTTACTGCATTATGACTGATAAAATAAACTGCTGAGCATACAGTGGTCATTAATGTCACGACATGTTTTCACACTGCATTTTTAATGTTAAGTGTATAAGATGCAAGATAGCCAGCTGTCAAGGTCCTAGTCATTTGCAAAACCGGTGGAAATCTCATGTAATAAAAAATTTCTTCCTAATATCACTGCTCAATGAATTTTAAAATATGAATGCCTACTCTGTTTGAGTTAGGTAAGAGCTATTTTCCTGCCTGCCAGTTTCACAGTTCAATCACCTGTGTCAGTTTTGGAGTGACCTATCTCATCAAGCAACCCCCAGCTGCTACTTACCAGTGCCAAACAAAACAGCAACACTGAAACCTGTTAAATGTCAGACAACACAGGGGGAGAGAGAGGGAGTGGGAAAGAATACATAGAAATAGAAAAAACCCAGGTGGATACGTTCCTGTAAACTACATGTGTATTCGAGTGCACCTCTGTACCTATCACAATTTTCTGTCTGGGGAGAGTTTGACAAAATCAATACAGATCTTTGAAGGAGATAAAAACAACATAGGGACTATGTGCCTTTTTTGTCCTGGACTTTAGATTTCTTTGCTGCGTGACAGGACCTGCTGTCATATATGCTACTTTCTTTATCTAACAGAAGAAGTTAAAGCTCCAAACACAAATCTATCAATGAAGCAACTTACTGCTTTGCCTTTCAGCTCTGGATCTTGCAAACAACAGCCAGATTTCAGAGCTTACTGAGAAAAAAAAGTGGTCTAGGAAATGTTTACAGCAGAGGCTGTGCCTCAGTCTAGTAACATCCTGAGAGCTGAAACATCAGCACAGCTGAGGTTGCTTGTTGTAAAGGTCCCGGGTAGTCCAAGCAGCCCTCGGCCGAAGGCACCGGCGAGGGAGCCCCAAGGTGCAGCTGGCAGCAGGCACCTCCAAGGCGGGCACGGCTGGGTCGTGCAGAGGAAGGGCGGCCCTTGGAGAGAGGCTGGCAAGGCGCGGTAGAAACAGGACAGGAGGCAAAAGGCTGCGAAAGGGGGTCTCCCCTGAGATCTCCTTTACTGGAGGGCGGGCGAAGGGACCCAAAAGAAAGGCAGGGCGAGAACACCGAAGAGTTCGGGGGGGGTTACACGGCTTTATAAGGGAGGGGGAAACTGGGTGGAGCATCAGACTTTGTCCAATGAGGGTATGACAGCGGGGCGGGCAAACAGAGCAGGGGGCCAATAAAAGTTTTTTGGAGGGAGGGTACAAATGACAACAACCAATAGACAACCGAACTTAACAGAACCTTCTGGAAGAGGGGGCAGGCCTCAGACCTCGGTACCGCCTCTGGGTCCCTCCTCCTGGGAGGAGTTCAGCCCTTCGGAGGCGTCTTCGTCCTGGTGATTGACGGCAGCTGCCAAGGCTGGGCCTCCCACAGTTGCTTAACGCTTCCTAGCCAAGGTACCGGTTTTCAGTGTCTCACAGCTGAAGACGTACTCAGTCTTCAGCAGGTGAACGGCAATATTTAAAGATGTTGTCTTTTTCTAGGCAGGCCTTTTCAAGAATCTTGACTAGCAAAGGACTGGAACAACATACAACTGCATGGCCTCTTCAGGGGACCACTTCTGAAGGGCCAAGAGTGATTTTTCCCCTCCTCTGTGAGGTCATCTCATTCTTCCCACCCAGAGTGAGGAAGGGTTACCTCACTTCAATCACTACAGAACCAGATCAGTATTCTCTTTTCCACAGCAATTGTGCTTTTGTTGCAAATGATCTGGGCATCTCTCCCCGCTGCTCCCCAGCCGGGATGTTCATCTGGTCCCTAGGGAGACGGAGGGCGGGTGGTGGCAGAGACGCCAGGGACCCAGGACTCGGTGTTGCACAGCCACATTCTGCACGCCCTGTCTGTGGGAGAGGATGTAGCCACGTATCTGCAGTCAGCTCAGCAGCTGCGGGTGGGGTTTGAATGATTTCATTGTTTCTTGTCTTGCTCATTGTAGATCATGCAGTGCAGCCGGGCTGCTTCACAGAGGATGCAAGGTCTTACTGGTTCCATCCTGTGAGCGTAGAAGGACACTGGTGTTAAATACAGTGCAGGACATAGGAATTGTGTGGTGTGCAGACTCCAGGATGCTGCAAGACATTGTGCATTTAGCTTTTTTTGTTGCTTTCTGTGGCTGCACCAATCCTCACCAGCCCAGCTGCACAGCTCTCCAGGAAGACAGGCTATTTGCAGGGCTGTATAGTGCTATCTTCAACTCCACTTCAGAATAGCACTTTCCTGGGTGTTGCATCCCATTTCCACGTCCCTCTCTCCCTTTTATCACATCCCTGTTCCCTGTATGACTGTGTCAGTGCCTACTTGCCATTATGTGTCACCTACACTACAACACTGCATTGTTGTGCCCAGCTGTGGGTCTGACAGCAGCCTGATCTCATCATCACAAAGTACAGTGCCTGCTAACTGCCCAGATATTTGACCTGCTGCCCCGACCAGTTTGTCATTCTGCACTTCCTGCTGTCCCATCTCAACTTTCCCAGTAGCCAGCTTGGATGTGCCTGACTTAGACAACAGGCCCAGCACCTGGTATAGCTACAGTACACCCATACTTCTCTCTAAAAACGTCTAGAGCCACAATCAAAGAAAATTAACATCTAAAATAAGTTTTCTACTGTGGTCATTTCCTTCCAGCCCTTAACCACATTATTTTCCCCCAGGGCCCAATGGTTTGCATGCTTATTGAAGGATCCCCAAGACTACAACCCCCACCCCAAAGGGGCTCTGGCTGGGAGTGGGGGTTCTGCCAAATTCAGTTATCATCCTCATCTCCTCGTGCTCCCTCAACTGATGTTCAGGCAAGGCAGTGACAGTTGGGCTGGTACTAGCTCCATCAGGCATCTAGAAATCTGCAATTTTCCATCCAGAAAAACTCACTTCTTCCCTGAATATTAAGGTGAAACTTCGTCAATTTTGGGTGTCAACTCACACTAAACAACTGCTCTTCTTTCCAAATCAAAGCTGAGCAAATATTTGGTGGTGAACAATTTGTTTGATCATTGTTGCTTCCTCCCCTCCTGAAACTCAAAATGAATCCAGTTGTTACTAGTGATGTACCTTGAACATACTCAGTGCCCATGGTGGGACGCCGAGGGGCAAACTGTTAAGCTGTAGAGGCAAATGTCCTGTCCCTTTCCAGAGATGACTCACACCAAATTTATTTGCAGAGTTGTACCGCTTCATGTGAAAGTGAACCTGGGTCCTTTTGGCAGCAAAAAATGCTCTTCTTCATGGCCACCTTCCCCATCTCCTGCCTCCCAGCTGCTATTTCCAGCTGAATTAGGCAGGCTATGCTTTCTGTCCCAGAGGAATGTTTTGTAATGCTTGGCTTCATTGCTGGATTCACTGCAAAGTGACCACATTTTAATAGGAGAGAAATGCAGCCCTGCACAGAGTTGAAGTGTTGGGGTGGGTTTATAGAGAAAGCTGACATCCTTTGGGTAGAGAAACACCATGAAATTATGTGATCATAATCCTTGTCACCATTAAACACACAAAGCAAGAAAATTAATATTTCCCTCCATATAATAAAATCACTCTTTTGTGGCAGAGCAGTGCAGCACATCTTCTAAAGAACACCACACTAATCTGTTTATTAGACAGTTGCAGAAGCAAGTGGTTAAGGAAGGGACAGAGAGGGAGACTTTTCTCTGTTGCATTTTTGGGAGGACAGAAAGGTGGAGTGGGGCAAAAGGGAGAGAAGGAAGAGCTGTTCTCCTACTGCACTGTGAGAAGGTGCTTGTGCCCATATTCATCCTAAAGTACAGAGGGCCGACTGTCTTCTGTGTTTCCCCAGGGCAATCACAGAGAACAAGTTTCCTTCCTAAGCTGCCTGCACAGAGTAGCGAAGCACAGGAAAGGTGGGAACAGAGGAGGAGGGCAGCTTCTCTGGCTGGTGCCTCCCCATTCCTACAAGCAGCAGTGACGGAGCTGAGGGAATAGGATTCTTTCTGGCAGCTTCAGTAGGCCCTACAAAAACATCCCAGAACATCAGATCCGTATTGTCTTGGGGCTTATTAGTCAAACGCATCACTGAAAATGAAAAAAAGGTTTATGTTCCTCACTAATCTTTCTCTTCCTACTCTCAGATTTCTGAACTTGAGATATTTTTCTTTTACCTTATATTGTAAACTATGACTGACAACACCATGTAAGAACATGAAGAAAATAAATTTAGAAGAAAAAAATCACCCTAACATAAAAACTTGATGATAAAATAGCATTCTAAAAATCTATTTTTTCATGTATGTGGTTTAGAACACCAATGAAATGGTGGATATTAACTGATGATAAATGTGCATGAGCATATAAATGTATGTGACTGGGAAGCTGTTTAGTTATGTCTGAAGGGATTGCTCACCACTAACATGGAAGAAAGACTGGAAATTGTTCTTGTGATGTCTCACATAAATAAAAACTACAGGTGAAAACTGTCCATCTTTGGTTTGAATGTACATCTCTTAATTTTTTACATTTTATGTTTTCTCTAGCAGTAAACAAAAACCAGAATAATTTCAAGTTGGGAAACTTATTATCTAGGATAATTATAATAGAATAATGGAATAATACACTATCATTATATAATATTTTATCATTTTAGTAAATATTAATATTTTATGGTTGTATGTTATGTATTAACTATAATATAAATCACACACTATATAATATTATCTATAATATTTGTTAATGATATAATTAGTTGTTGCTATTAGTAAATTATTTTATTATAATTATTCTCAAGAATAATTATAACAGAATAATGGAATAATAAATTTTTCCAATAATTCTTGTTACACCTAAATAAATTCTAAACATTTCCTATGAAGACAACATTTCTTTATAACTACCATTTAATTCCATGACATGAATCTTTAAGGCTGCTATTCTACTTATATTTTCAATTTCCTATAAATGTAGAAATTCTAAAGCAAGAATATTTGGACAAACTCATGATAACTACAGATGAAAAGTATCCCAATTGTTCTAAACTCTGTTTTTCCCCAGAACATTTTGTTGTGCATGAGACTGAAATTTTGGTTCTGGACAAGAATTAAAAAACAAACAAAAAACAAACAAAAACCAAGCTTTCAAAAAATTATCATTTTATTTAGGACATTTCTTTTTTCATTTAATGATAGAAGAGATGGACCAAGTTACTCTCTAGAACTAGCATTCCTTAATGAATTTGTTTAAATCAAGGAAGAAGCAGGGAAGCTGAGTTAGTTTTCCAGCAAGAACTCTCACATTAACATTAATCAAACAGTGAAAAGATCTAGAAAAAAATTCCCAGGCTGAGACAAACAGGATAAACATGGGACAGAGTTTTGGCAGGTGAGGTTCAGTGTTGCCACATGAGCTGTAAGAGGGAACAGTCTGCCCTGCACATACATTATTTCTCAGATGCCAATGGCATGTCTACGGGACACATCTACAGTGAGTTTACTGATTCTCCACCTAAGACAGCTTGTTTGCTGTGCTTACAAACAGTGCAGTGCGGAGGTATCTGTAGTTATCTGCAGCTGTTCAGGAAACAGACCCAGAGTATAATTTTCCAAAGTGCGTAAAAGTGGCTGGGAGTCACCACTGTGGACAAACAGGCCTTAGCTCAGCAGCAGTGACTGTCAGCAGTGCTACCAGGGTGTAAGGATCCATCACAAACAGCTCCAAGAGACCACAGCGCAATTACATGAATAAGAGTATGTTCTCACCTGAAGGGCTGTGTTCAGTTCTCACCTCTCCATCCCACAGGTGTGACAGAAATGGTAAAAATTCAGGGACACCTTCAAACACAAGAAAGGCTTAGAGGGCTGGAAAAGCTCTCGAGCCATGAGGTGTGGAATAGACCAACAGCACTCCTGTTCGTGTTTTGCTCTGGAAGGAACACCCAAAGGTAGGTAAGGTGCTAAGTTCTGTCCCCTGAGTGAGCACTGGTATTGAGGTGTGTGTAAGCGTGAGCCTGTGCAAAGAATGTACATGGCTTCAGACCATGGTTTAGCAGAACTTAGAACAAAATTAGGAGCTGAGGTAGAGCGCAGGAAAATTCAGTGGTAAATAGTTTTCAGCAGTGCTTTTCAATTATAAATGATCTTGCATTCAGGTGTAGCCTTTCTGTAATGGGGTTCAAATAGAAAGAAAAATGTAAATTAAGACAGAATTTTTATTTTTTTATGTAGTACTGAAAGTCTTTGGACTTTGTGTCATTCTGGAGAGGGTGGCAACAATCTAGTTTATACAAACGTGTAACTGTTAAATCGGTTTAGTGAATGCCCTTGACAGAATGATAACTTCCAAGGAGTTCTGCAAACAGACTTTAAATTGTATAATAAAGTTAGGGTTTTTTCATTTGAACTCAGTAGGTGTTTTCTGAATGGGTAAGAATAAAGATTGATAGATGCTCTCTGAAACCAGCTTAACTGATTTAAACACTCCATGGAGAGGGGCTTTATCCCATCTGCAATTCCTATAGGTGAGCCCATCATCACAAGTGTAGATCTCTCACATCATGTCAGGAAGGGCTCCTGAGGCCTTGGGATTTTACCAACCAATTTTACCTTACATTTTCCCTGCAGAAGTGGGAGGAAACAGTGTCTGAGCAGCAGCCCTTGGGGGAGTGCATCTGTGAGTGACTGGGGTGGAGAAAAGGCCATGCTCCAGTGCAGCCCAGCCTGGTGGGAAGCAAGGCTTCTCGCTCCTGCTGGTTCAGGTCTGCATCCCTGAAACCTCATCCTCCAGCTTTTTGGGATGAGCTTTGGGGTTCCACCCCTGTTAAGAACACTCTCTCTGTTTTTTAAAAAAATCTTTTGCATGAGTTGAAAGGACCACCAAAACCACAGTGGTTTTGTGCAACTAAACTGACCAATTCAAAGTCATGTGCAAAGAAGCTATGGCAAAGTAAGACCGACAGAAACGTAGGAATCTCCTCGTCCCATTTGGTGACATTGTTTTTAGATTCATCTTTGACCTAATGTCTGGACAGCTCTATCTGTTTCCAAAAAAACCCGCCTTCTGCTTCATGAGTATCTTTTTATCTAGTTGAAAGTGTTCCCATGTTTGTTTAACTGAAATGAGTTATTTTGAAAAATACTTGGTATGCCTTGTGCAAATTTGGGCTCTTTTCTGGCCTATAGATGTCTAAACCCATTGCTTCAATATTTCAGTTTTTTCTTCTGGATTAGAAAAACTTCACAGCCTCTTTCTGTGAACAGAAAAAAAAAAGTAATTTCTTCTACACTGCTACATGCAGAACCTTTTTTTAGCATATGGTAGATAACTGTGTGATTTAAGTGAAGCTGATTATTTTTCATGCGATATAAAATATATCTTGATACAAATACATTCCATGTAGCCCTCTGTGGTAGCGTCTTGAAAATATTGTAATCATTAGTGGGAAGCCACAACAAAAAAACCTGTTAATGCTGTGCTGCTATTCTCCCATTTCTCCTTACTAGAATGGGTCACAGCTGCAGTATTATGTAGGTGTTTGTTTGATATACAGTACTGCATTACACACATATTCAAAACAGTAATAACACTAAAGTATGAAATAGCTTATTCCTGAAAATGTTCGTGGCAGGATGTAGGTGCAGCCTCTTGCTTCTGAGCCAGCATATATGTCTGGATCAATGACCTGAACTGGCAGGGGTCTGCTGGAAGGCATCCATTACCAGGGTCTGCAACAATGCAGTTTTGTGCAGAGAAGCTGAACAGTGGGATAGAAGCAATCAAAATACATATATAATAAATCACCAGTAAAATTTCCTGTGTTCAGTTTCCATAACATTTTCCCTCTGTTGTTACCTTCTATTACAACTCATTTAGCTGAACAATGGTAAGGAAAATGTTTTGCTGAAGACTAGGCCTTTTCAATTGTGCTGCTGCCCTTGGAATCAATTTCTTTTCTCTTAGCCTGACCTTGGTATCTATTTTCCTCAGTATTCAATTCAGCTGTAGTATCTTGAACTTCTTTAGACCTTCTCCCATCCCCCAGATACCCGCTGCAAGGGACATTTGTACAAGGAAACTGGAGACTGAAAGGCTCTTGCAAAGAAAAATCATAACTAGATAAACAGAACCTGAATGCTCTCTATCTAACATGTGCCTCATTTGCACAAAACACCATTAGCCCAATCCTGTTTGCTCAGAGTACAGCAGAGGCAACCTAGCTTGCATGTCTGGATAGGATGCTTTAGATAATATTATGTGTCTTTAGACTTGCAAGATTTATTTCCATAATATATAAGGAAAAATTTAATCCATCACCAGGGGATTCATGGAGCATAAGCATTTGATTTTTTCACATTCTTACATTGCTGCCTGTATTAATATTAGGCTGGGGTTGAAGTGAAAATGACGTGCCAACTTCAGCATACAAGCTAGAGAAGAGAAGTGACAAATAAAACAGGAAAGGAACCATCCTACCAGCCAAAGAAATAAAAACACATTTAAAATGAATAGCATTGCAGAAGCTCCTGCTATCTCTCCATGCTCCATGCAAGCCCTGCTGGGAAGCCTCAGTGAGGAGCAGTCTGCTGCACTAGGGACACTGGTCACTGGCAGAGAGGCCTGAGGAGGGTCAGGGTGGGCTGTGGCAGTGTGACCAATGTGCTCCTTCAGAGGGGTGTGCAGCAAATGTATGGCAGCCAGCAGAACAGCCACAGCCCATGGGCCTAACGCCATCCTTCTCCAGAGGGTTTCACTCTGCAAGTAGCAGTGCTCCCAGAATAGCCATGCATACCAGGAGCTGAGCAAAATGAGAAAAAAGCATCCAGTCAGGAAAGAAGTACAGGGAAGGTGCTGGTTTTCCCTGGCCAGCTCTGCCATGTCAGTGCAGAGCCTGGGTTGCAGTTTACCTACTTCAAGCAGTCCAGTCTCCATGGAAGTCAGCTAAGAAGGGCTGTGGGTCTGTGTTTGGGGTACCTGTTGGTTTACAGATGTTCCAGCATGGGATGGTCTGCTACCGTTTGCCTTCAGGCTTCCTCCTAGGCAGGTTTCTGTTGGGGTGCATCCCATGAGTGAGGGGTGAGTGCAGAAGGTGCCTTGGGTCCCTGTATGGGAAGAAATGTGCCCTCTGGATTAGGACTGGAAAGTTTCTTGCGTATGTGTTTGGGTCTAAGACTTAACAGCATCCACACTTTTCCCAGGATGCCTCTTTCTCTCCAGAGCTCCAAGGCAGGATTGGCTGGCCTCCTCCAACATATAGATGGCTTCCCCGACTCTGGAGCAACCATGGGGTAAAAAAATAATGAGTAAAGCTGTAGAAGCATACGCTTGTTTCATCTGGGATAGAGTTAATTTTCTTAAACCAAGACAAAGTAAGCATAAGACTTTGAAATAAAAGAAATATAGCAGGTGTGTCAGGGACCACAGCTGTACTAGTGATATAGAGAAGTCCCATGGCTGGCCAGGGCTTGCAGATGTCAGGGTTGTGAGAGGTTTCATTTTGTTACCACAGTCAACCAATCTGTCAGCAAACCAGTTTTGCTTTAGCTAACAACCAGGACAAACTTTGCAGAGGGGATGCTGTCACTTACAAGCTGCTGTTCCCTGCATGGCACTGCTGAGGCAGCCCTGGCCCCTCCGGGTGTGCTCTGTGTCCCAGGATGGGGTTGCTTCCCTCAGGAGTACAGTGGCTTCACAGAAGTGGAGTGTGGTCACCTCGGGGCTGCCAAGCTGTTCTCTGCCCACCACGGCTGCCTGGTCCTGTCTCTTTGTGGCCTGCCGTGGCTGGCTAGCTCGGGGGTGAGATTCCAAGCTAGCACAGCGAAATAGCAGATTTTAGACCACACTTTAAAAGCCGGCCAAGCTGTCTGTAATTTTCCTTTTCTCTGACTATCGGATCTCTCTTGGGTGAGCAGCTGCATCCACGAGGATTTGGGTTAGACCCCCCGGGACCCCGGGAACAAAGGAGGGCGAGAACGGAGACGCTGGAGGAAGCTGGAGGTGTTTATTCACTCGTCCCCGGCAGCCGTCTGGCTCAACGCTGCTCGCTTCTCCCGGCTCTCGGGGACAGGGGGCGGGGCTTACAGCAACAGCCAATGGGGAGGGAGAGAACCCGGGGCCAGCCCAACACCCCTGGCACCGCAGGGGGGAAGGGAGAAACCAATACACATTTGTATAGAGATATCATAAACCGAGGGGAACTGGGGTGAACCAATACATATTTGTATAGAGATACCATAAACCGAGGGGTTTTCCCAGGCGCAGGTCTGTCCCCCCACGCCCTAGGCTGGCAGGCTTGCCAGGACACCCCAACATGGTCCCACTGCTGTCTCCATCCAAAGAGCGAATTAATAATCAGAAAATGAGACAGAAATGGGGAACGGAGGGGTCTTGACATTTGAATGTCACCAGGAGCATGCGGCTCCTGGTGGGAGAGTGAAGGTTTCCTCCTGTTCCTGTGTTTACCACTGCCTTGTTTCCTGACACATTGACTTGTTTCCTGACACATGAGCCATGACTTGAAAGGAATTCAGACTCCAGCAAATTTTGCATCACACTTCAGTGTGGCCTCTGGGATTGAGTAAGGGCAAATCTATTACACTGTTGCTATGGTGACCCTGGCACAGCCATGATGAAGAGTGCTGATGCCATCAGCCCTGTGCAGGGTGGTGGCACAGGCAGCACAGTATGGCATGGTCACACCATGAGGGGTGCAGTGCCTGTGCACCCCACCTTGCCTGCACCCTACATGGCTGCCCCTTGGACAGGGCTGTGCCACATGGATGGAGCATCAGAAGACACCAAGTACCCTTCCGGGGTCTGTCAAAATTAGCCCTTTATTTTGGAGGGAATCAGGCTTCTCTAGTAAAGGTGACAGGGGTGTCCTTCGTTTGGTACAGGTGATGCCAATCCTGGTGTCTGGCTCTTGAAGAGACACTTGGTGGTGTCTCTTCAAGTGGTGAGCCTGTAAGGACAGCCAGCACTTGCTAAAGAGGGCAATCATAGTGATGGATTTTAATCATTAAAATGATTTTATAACAAAGAAACAAAGGAAGCCGATATCTCTCTTCTTCTCCTTCTCTTGCGAGCAATCTCAGCTTTGCAGATATTGATTCTCTTGCTTGGGTGGACTTCATTTATTTTCTGTCATGGAGATGAATATTTATTTTTAGTAAATTCTATTCTACCCTTTTTTCCTTCATCTTTTTCCCTTTTGAATGGTCAGTAATGGAAGATCATATTTCCCCTTTTTACTTGACCAACAACGGTACAGTTTGTCGTAAGCTGCAATCATGGCAATAGTTCAATTCAAAGCATCTCAGCTTCAGTGTGCAGTAACTAAGCCCAGAACTGAAAAGGACTGACAATGGGAGAGTAAAACCTGCCTCTGACACTTGATAAGATTATTATTATTATTATTATTATTATTATTATTATATAGAGCAAAAAGCTTTTGCTTTCTTTTCTATTGCTTTGCAGACCCCATAAGGCCCTGCTCAGATTTCTGCATAGTTAATTTGTCAGTTTATAAATTACCACATTACGTTAACACTGAATGCTTCAAAACACAAATATATGCACAGAGGGCTTGAATATTTGAAGTGTTTTAGTACTATAGGGAAATAATTTTGTTGTCAAGCTGTGGCAGATATAGAAGTGCTAGGGGATACATGACCATTTCATCAGGACGGTGTCGATGATGGCCTATGAACATCCAAGGGGAGAAATCATCTTTTATCACTATTGTGTATCATGCAGGTCCAGATGGAGGATAAAACATGCATGAGTTGCCCGCAGCTCTGAAAATAATTATACTCATTTGCCAGAAATGTAAAAAGTGCATCCAACCAAGTTACCACCCATCATAGTGACACTCCGTTTGCATACTGATGAAGTTTAAAGCCAGAGACAATGGTGTTGGTATCAATAGCAGAGGGGGCTGGGAATCACCAGTGCTACAGGATTAACAGCGCCGTCATTTTATATTACGCAGCATTTCCCTTATGCTGCATATCAAAAAACTCCTAGTGCTGACACTCACGTAGCTGTTTACAAGATGGGTTTGGTTTAAGGCTCCAAACATTACAAGACATTCTGGGGAGCACAGAATGAAGGCTATTATACCCACCCCCTGTGAAGGGCTGCTCTGCAATTACGTCTGATGTGCTGTGAATGTGCACACAGATCTGTGTGTGTGGGGCAGGGAGTCACACACGCTCTGCGCACTCGCAGTGTCTCCCCTCTGTCTCCCCTTGTCTCCAGAAGGCTGCACTGCAATATAAGCAAAAAATAGCATGCACATGCTAAGCACTGATGCCAGTGCAGAGTAATTGATGAATGGCTTTTTAAAGCATAGGATGAGAATGAATACAAGTAGGACCCAGGAGTATAATTCTTTATATTGCAATCAGCACTGCTTGCATGTAGTTGGTTTAATGATAGAAATCAGCAATAAAGAATGCAGACTTTTTTATTTAATCCTTACAAACTGAAAAATAAAATTATTTGGGATTTTTTTTTCAATGGTTAGCTATTTTATATTTAAAATTGAATTACTTGGGGGCATTATTCTGTTTTAAACCACCATCAAGTAAAATTACCATTGTTATCATGAAGTGACTTCTGCAATTTCTTTAAATAAAGAAAATTCAAATGTTCTTTATTTAAATATTAAATATTTAAATATTCTTTATTTAAATATTTAAATAAAGAATTTTAGTTCTATATTCATAAGCAGACACTATGATGTATGTTTAATATTACACATATGCCATTTTGGCGGTTCCAGTACTCCTGGTACTCCTTAAAATAGTCAGGGTAAAGTACTATCCTAATATACTTTTCCATATGTGTTTGTTAGCACATTGCTAGTTAAAGTATGCCTTAAAAAAATAAAATAAAATAAACTCTGAAATAGTTATTCCATTCACTGATTTATACAGGACCTTTTCCTATTATAAGGAATAAACTTTGGTAAAGCCACAAATATGTTGATCATTATTAAGAAAAATAACTAAATAACCAAATCTTATCAAAGAATGTTAACATAGCACATACCCAGGTCTAGGCAGAAGATCTCATTTACCTATAAAGGACTATTCTATGGTGTACTGCAAGCTAGAGGACATATCTAATAAAAACATGTAAATCAGTTAAGTTTTATAAAATCATAGTTTAGGCTTCCAACTTAATTTTGGTTCTGGTAAAACTAGTATGTAATCACCATAATGACATAAGGACCTGAGATGATCTCTGATGTAATTCCATGGATAATTTACACAACACCAGTAATGAATCATGTCCATGTGTTTTATAGTTTGATAGAATGCCAACAGTTTGATACTTTATCCTTTCAATTCTTTAAAAAATGTCTTTGAAAGAAAATGGATGACCAAATAATAAAAGTGTGCTTGCTCAACAATGTAGCAGATTGGCCTGGATCTAAGTGTACCACTAGGCAAAATTAATCCTTGTCTTATGTAAACAAAAAAGAGCAGAGGAACTATGGCCTTTGCAGTCTCACTGCTTGTGGACCCATTTCCTTTTCTTGGTGACACGTTTTACTTAGTAATAATGCGGTTTTTATAAAGTCCAGCTGTCATCAGAGGCCTCAGGACAGCACACACTAATGTTGCCTTATTATCATGCACCGTATGCTGGATATAGGGACACTCCTGGCATTCTGCTGGGGAGTAACAAATCAGAAGAAATACTTTGCTGTTCTTTGGCCACCAAAAAGCAATGATGGTGATTTGAGTAAGAAAAAATCTAGGAATTGAGATGCATTCAGATCAGACCTGAAAAGTAAATTCCAGGGCCAAAAGGATTTTAAAAAATACTTGATTGAACAAAGGATGATAAAGTAAGTAAAACTTTATTATGAAGAGATTGTTCCATCAGAGAAGCAAAAAAAGGCCATGAGATTATTTTCAGCCCAATTTGACAACATAACTCAACACATAAATGAAAGAAAAAAAAGAGGAAAAAATACCAATACATGCAGAAAAAAAGAAAATGGTTTAAATTACCCCAAACGTAAAACATGACCTTACACAGTATTTCTGCAGCCATAATAAGGGAAATAATCACTACTCAGGTGGGTAACTAAGCATAAGGGCAAGGCAAAGGTAGTAGGAACCAGGTTTCATAAGGGAACCTTCTGAAGCACAGAGGTTGGATGCACAAATCTCCTCCCTGGAGGCTTCCTTTGTGCTGCAGAAGCTTGGCTGTGAGTTGTCAGCTTATTAATAACTCCTTAACTTACAAACAGCCATTGCAGTGTTGGCAAAAGGGCAAGGTCAGCTACCATCTCACTTGCAAGGGTATTTTCAGTGGGAAGCAGTACCTCTAGGGGGCTCTGAAATGCACCAGTGGGACAATCTCCTGCATCATTCACTGGGCCAAATGAAGCAGAAGTTTGTAGAAACCTTGATTCTGGCCAGCTACTGAACAATACCTGCCACTACCTATAAAGCAAAACTCAGAAAAACTCCTGAGTGTCAGAAGGGATCAGTTAAAAACTGCATCATGAAATTGCTGAATGTGGCAAGAACAACTGGAGGTGATTTAACCAGAACTTTCCCCTGTCTCTGCAAGCTGTAACCACCACCAAGATCGTAAACTAACAGAAAGCAGCTTTATTTCTGGCAGTGAGTGGTTCTCAGACACTTGATGTTCTTAGTAGGTTTCACTTAACCCATGCAGAGAGCGCAAACTATGAAGATATCATACATAAATTTGAGAAATCCTGGACCCTGCATAAGTGTATTTGCTTTCGTAAGACTTTTCAGCATATGGTTTACACATTTTAGATAGAGACAAGATGAAGAAAGGGAGAAAACAGACGTCTTCTGAATGATTGAACCCCAAGGGATCAATCGCTGTCAGGCTGGAGTGGTTAACTGTGCCCCTAACTGGGTATGAGGTCCTTGTGCCAGACAATCTGGGGAACAAACAGAGAACCCAGAAATAACTTTTGACAAGACAGTCACAATTTGCCAGGCAAATGTAGTTGGCTGCTGTAAAGTGTGTGCATGGAGGGACCTGAAACAGCATGAAAATAGTCAAGTGCCAGGCAGAGTCACATGGATCAAAGTTGGAGTTGATAAAAACTAGCACTGATATGAATACACTATGGCAAAATACACAAGTTCAGACAGTGTTCAGCATTTTAAAAAGGAGTAATTCCAAAGGATAACACAGTTTCAATAAACTTCCAAGGATTTGCATAGTGCTCAACTTAGAGACGATGAAAACAGCACCATTAGCTCCCAGGAAACCCTCTGCAAAGCATTCACCAGGATTATTGCTGAGGGTGAATGAACAATTAACTTGTGCTGGACATAAAAGGATGCTGGTCAGGAGGACAACTAGTCCAGCCTTCTGCTCCAAGCAGCACTGTGACCAGCACCACATCAGTCTGAGATGAGTTTTTCTATTTCAGTCTGGAAAACCTGCAAGGTTGAGGATTCACAAGTAACCTGCAGTAACCCACCTCAGGGCTACGCTGCCCACCCTGACAAGCTGTTCTCCAACGGCCATTCAGGATAGGAATACATGCCCACAGTGCTAGAGACTGTGATGTGAGCACAGCAAGGGAAGCACAGACAGAAGAGGTGACTAATACAACTGAAAACTTCCAGAGTAGTCAGTTTTTAAAAAAGGAATTTTTGATCAAGGTTATCAAAGATGCATGAAGGCCAACCTTAAGTATTGGAATAACTACTGAGGTTCCACTCTGAGCAAAAGTCTGTCTTACTCACAGGTGCCTCCAAAGATCATACCGGTGCTGTGCTCACACATCTGGCAGGTCTTATTTGGAGAGTTTATATGCCATATATGCCATAGGTATCAGTAAAAACTGGAAACCAGTACTCTTAAATAGGCCAGGATGCTTAGTCCTTACATGTAGAAAAGCCTTCAGAACTTTATTTCTGAGAGGTCAATGTCAGTGCAGAGTGATTGTATAACATTCATCATGATGACCAAAATGAATGTTATTCAAGACTAAAGGGATTTCATTTTCTGTTAAGGTTTATGATTTGCTTCTTGAATGTAATACTGGGAGAGATCTGGCTATTGCAAAAGCACTTGGTAGAGCACTTAACAATAGCAGTAAAATGAAATCCAGGAGATTTCATATATTTATAAATGAGATCAAAAAATATCTCAAATGAAAAATGGATTCTGATTGCCATTGACACAGCTGGAAATAAAAAGGAAATTAATTTTGAAGAGGACACATTTAGATTAGATATTAGGAAGAAATTCTTTATTGTGTGGATGGTGATGCACTGTAACAGGTTGTCCAGAGAAGTCTTGGATGCCCCATCCCTGGCAGTGTTCAAGGCCAGGTTGAATGGGGCCCTGAGCAACCTGATCTAGTGAAAGGTGTCCATGCCCATGGCAGGGGGTTGGAACTGGATGATTTTTGAGGTGCCTTCCAACCCAAACCAGTCTATGATTCGATGATTCTATGAAATGAGGCCAGGCTCATGGTGTGACACGAAAAGTGGAATCATTGTAGATGTCTTTATACTCTTGGATAAAGCCAAGTAATGTAGACATGTCACAGATGATGATTTCCAACACAAAAGGCAATACAACTACAAATGTGATCATGCATATCTCAGCTATTATTACCAGATATAGAAACCTTGACATTGTGTTGTCTGAAAAAGGCTGCGTATGTTTGTTGAGCATGACTTTCAAGCATGGAAGCCTTGTTTAGACAAGACAGTCCTGTTATCTTCCATGTGGTTTGGTGGAAAATGCCACCTAAATAGTGAACTTAGTTTTGTTTAGCATGACTATTTACTGCTTCTATTATAGAACATCATGCAGAAAGGAAAAGTTTTCCCACATTGCCATTCTAGTAAACAAAAATCTGAAAAAAAAAACCAAAAACAACCCCTGAAAAACAGAATACAAAGAAAAAGTTCCTGTTGTGTGAGCCTGTCTCCGAAAATGGCCACAAAGTACCAACAGCAGCTGAGCTGTTCTCCCTATCTCAGAAGTCACATAGTGATGTGGTAGAGAATGAGGTGTTTTGTCAAGGAAAGGTGTCACACAAGCTTCAATCAGTCTTGCTCGAAGCAGCTGAAAACAGAAGGGCTTGGACATGAACAGAGAGTTATCACTATGCAGAAGTTAGTTATTTTAGCTACTACATGGGTTATAAGGATTTGAAACACTATGTCAGAATAATTGTTAGCTATTATTGATTACATTTTTCATTGAAGGGATAAGTAGGGAGACTTGAATCTTGAAAGGCTCCGATAGCACCTGGTTGAGACAGGACTGCACATCACAGACTTGATGTGCAACAAGGGCTTAAACTGGCAGTGGGTGGACTAGGTCAGGCTCTTGATGCTGAGCAAATAATGGATATCTAAATACTACAGAGTTACAAGCTGAGTTTCCTGGCAGATCTGATACTTCCAACAAAGGTATAAATGGCTAATATCTCTTTGGGTGTTAAAACCAGCACCAAGGACCACTGTCAGCCAGGGTATTCAGAAGGCCCTGGTAATATCAAGTCCACATCTCTGTGCAAAAGCATAGACTAGTTCTGGTCTCACAAATGATCAAAGAGATTATGTTTTCATAATGACCTCTTTCTTCCCACTCAGAAATAGGAGTGCAATCCTGGGAAAGTGAAACTTAAATATAATTTAACTGGAAAAACAAACGAATAGAAATTACTTGATTAAATATGTGTCTCATAGAATAAAATCATAAAAGAAAGCTTACATCAGCAAAAAATAGAGTGTTGGCTTCCTTTTGGAGGGGTAAAATATTAGAATTTCCCAATCTGAGGGAAACATGCATGAGTTATGGTAGAATTTATAATTATTACTAAATGCCATAAAGTATGTACCAATGTTGCAAGTTACTCATTCCAAGAAACGGTGGGAAAAGGCTTGATGGATGAAGACACCTACAATTAGGGAGATGTCTTTAGGTGGGATTGCAGGGGTGGGGCTCCTTTTGTCTTTCTACCTTGGTAACATGTATGTGTGTAGGGTGTTGTAATAATGAACATATGTATCAGTGTATTTCAGTTTTTATTGTTCCAGTTCTGGGTAAATAAATCCTTACGTAATTGATAGACCAAAACCTTCAGACCATCACTCTTTTAGACATATGTTTTTCCATATGCATGGAATGAGTGCTTTACCAAAGAAATCAGAAACCATTGGACAGAAAATTCTCGAGAAACACTAGAAAATATATTATGTCTAGACTTTGATCCAGATTTTGCACACAGGCTTCTGCATGCAGATGAACCCCTCACTGGAAAAATGTGCTCTCATATAGAACATAGTGAAAAAACATGACATACATTTTGAAACTGTGCATTCAAGGCTATGTCAGCACAATTTGCTTCAAGGAGTCTCCAGACAAGAACACACACAAAAATACACACTAAATGCCCACCTGTGAAAAACTCATTCATCCCAACAACTTGATAATTAATTTCAAATATTTACAAGCATTTTTCAAACATTAATCAACTGTCCAAAGTCTCCAGACACTCAACAGCCAGAGAAATGGGGCCTCATTAGAAAGCTGTAAGTGCATGAGGAGTAGGGGTGTCACCGCTGGTCCCATCAGGGACTGTACGTGCACACCTGGGGAGACATTTCTTCCAATGACCCTGGTGTGGCTGAATGCCCAAGGGGGAGTTCGAACAGACACGAATCAGTATCGCTGCCAGGCACCAATACATCCTGTAGCAGTCCTTTGCCTGGATGAGACATAAATAACTGGCTGTTTCTACAATGACAGATCATCCCACTCTCTGATGCTGGAAGTGTCTTAACAAACCTTCTGTCCACACCTTTAAGCCCCTGGTCTAATTTCACAGCTGGAGCTTTGGTTTTCTGGGTGTAAGGTGCAAGTGGTTAAGAGCAGGCACCCTGACAGCCCACGTCACCACAAGGTACATAAGGCAGCCCAGCCAGGACTTGAGTCTTGCACAGAAGCAGCTCCAAAACACACCAAGCTCATGTGAAAACATACCACTGGCTTGCTCCACTAGTCCCCATGAGCGCTGCTACCTTGCCCAGCTTTAGTAGTGAATCAGACTAGTCAAACCAAAGCACTCGTTGTTCTGCCTGCCTCCACCTCCACGTCCACTGAGAAATGTTCTCTTCACAGTTACCTATTCAGAACAGAACCTAAAAATGCAAAGGGGTGCACCAGCACTTTGACAGCAAACAGCAGCAACTCCTCATGCAGTCTCAGTGCCCTGGCATATGAGGAGGACCTGAGAAACATTCCTTCCTGGGAAAACTGACTAGGAATATATGCTTTGCAGTATCTCTGAGATGTAATAGGGGAAAGATATAATAAAAAGTCACTTGGAATGACTTCTTCATTTTGACTCAGTCCAAAACTCATCTGAATTAATGCTTAAAGGAGTTAGGAAGGCTGATTGAATATAACAGGTAGAGAGTCAGTTTCATTTGTCTTGGAGGAGACTGTTGACTGGGCTTTAGTATGGTACTGCACATGCCAACAACCTGCAACATTGCTCTTAGCACTAGAGATGTCTCTTGCTGTGTATTTTGGCTTAATATGGAAAGAGCCATATGGTCTGGACACAAATCTAGCATATCTCAAAAACAAAAAGGTCAGGTGATATAAAACAATTCCACATAGACATAGCTGACACCTCTGCTATGAAAAAAATTCTAAATGTCACCCTACTAATAAGGTATTTCTGATAAAAATGTCTCCAAGAAAGCAAAGGATCTCTGGGCTTTGGAAACTCTACACTCATAGCTTTACTACCCACTCAAAATCCTCACCTCACTCTGGCCAGCAGTCTATGTAAAATTTTGGGAAGAGAAAAAATAGATATAGTTACTAATTTCTGAGTGCACAAAGAAAAGACCTCTGTGGAACTGAGAAATCTTTGTGGTCTGGAATATTATGAAAAAGCAGAAAAAATTGCAATTACTTTTTTTTCCCCCAGGTGCTCAGCAGAAACACATGGGAGAAAAGTAAAGCCTCCAGCAATTGCTTCCCATGGAAGCTGTGAGGCACAGCACAGTCACAGGGAGACAGGGCTGCAGGAGAGGGCTCTATTCAGATCAGGTGTGACTATGTTTCATTGAGTTTTTGAGACCATGTCAAAAGAATCCTTTCTCTATCCTTTTTCTGCCCCCTGCTCCTATGAGGTCAGGCTCTTTGGAGCCCCTTGTTTTACATCCAGATACAGAAGTACTGATGACTAATTTTAAGCTAGTTAACTGTGCCCAAATCTGTCCTTTCAGGTTGCTCAGCTCCCTACTTTTAATAGTGTTTTCCATTTTGTTTTCCTTTTGTTTTAATATATTTCTGGCATATAAGTAATTTGTATAAAAGCTCTGCAATATTGTACATTCCTAGTCCTGTGCTATCACTTTTCGTGTTGTGGCTGGTAGATACATTTGGTAGTACACATTTGATCTGCGTTACTTTTGTTTAATATTTTTGGTGTTTTGGTTACAAATTGAGATTTTTCTGGATATTGTTTTCCTCAAAATAAAAGAATAAGAAGATTGATAGATCCATCCTTTCCCCCACCTGAAGCCACCCTGTGCCAGTGCCCTGGGGAGCATTTTGGCTCCAGGAGCCTAGCATAAAACCAGGAACCGATGGCGAACAACACGCAGGTGAGGAAATAGGAAGAAACCACTACTGAGGGCAGGCCAAGCCTGGATCCGGACTAGGAAGAGCAGGGGACTGTGGGACACTGTAGCCTCAGCTGTCTCATAGGAGTTGGGCATGCACAGAGCCAAGGTCAGCAGCACAAGGAAGGTTTCGGCTCCAGGCCCACCCCTGTACCTTCACAACTGACCAGCTGCCATGGGTCTTCACAGACATTCTCAGCATGACCTTCAGGAAGTACAAGTCAGGGCAAAGGAGAGGAGGGAGGCAAGACTCCAAGGAGAAAAATGGATATTTAGGGGGAGTTTCTTCCACCAGGGACAGAATGACAAGAAATAACTGGATGTTTGCTTTAAAATAAAAAGAGGGATGACTGCAGCAGGCAGATAGCAGAGACAGGGTCAAGATCACTGTCTTTGTAGAGAAGACAGGGAGAGGAAGGTTTGCTATGGTGAGGAAGGTCAGGCTGTGCATGCACACAAAGTGCCTCTGCAAGGTAGACTCCCCTGAGTGTACAAAACATGCCAGAAGAAACCACAGTGGCATCTCTGACATCCACACCAAGGATTTTTGTCATCCCTTCCCACTGTTAGAGCTGGTAAAGCATCACATTCCTTTAATTATTTTTTAATGTGGAGACTCCTTCCTCTTTTTTGTTTTTGTGTTTGTTTACTTCACTTGATTTCTCTGGAGCACCTCTCCACCAACTAGTTGCTGGTAGTGGCTAATCAAAACTGATGTAAATTTTTCCCAATATAAAAGAAATACAAAATCACAATAAACCTCCCCAAACACTGAAACTTAAAACCAAACCTATAATTTTAACATATAATTGTTAAGTACATTTAAAGTAGCTGATAAGGTGATATAGAGCTGGACAGTATGGCCAGTACTACAGAATTCACACTGGTTTTAAATCACAACTTATATTCAGGGGACCACAGATGACTAGAGATCAACAATTGCAATGAAATCTTTATATTGCCATTTTGAAATTACATCCATTCGTGGGCCAGAGCAATTAAACAAATTTTAAAGAACAAGAAATCTGTCAAAGTATGTATGTATATTTATATTTGCAGATACGGTCTGTGAGATTAAATTAAATATAATTATTTTCTCTCAACAGTATCTATAGATATACACTTCCTACATATATTTGTGAAAATGTCTTTGAAATGTATTCATTGAAGTTAATTATACAGGTCTAATACTTCTCTTTATTTAATGCTATAAAATTAATGGCCCTTCATTTTTATCTCCAACGCAAATGATCGTGTCATTTCCAACTGCAGCTCTTTCTCTCATATGCTGAATATGATTAGCTTTCCTTTAGCAGAATTAGACCACGTGATTCTCCGAGGTTAGGCAAGAGCAATGTCTCCTGGTGCTATTTCAGGGCTTCTCTTATGCTGCAGTAGTCTTAACAAACAGGATTTCAGAAATGCACACTGCAAAAATGTTAGACAAGTGCGCTCTAGAAGCTGTGGCCTTTGGTGAGCACAGACAAAAACAATGATGGCAACTCATAAACCTTCAGAATCTTCACATGAGATTAGCTAGACATTGAAACAAACACTTGTGAAAAACAAGAGGAATACAATTACTTCTGAAAGTATAGGCTATGTCATTTGGAAATATTTCCACAGTGCTCCAGCTGAAGTGAATGTCTTGAATTATTTTAATGGGGCCAGATAAAGCTTGTAACAGCCTCTTTTTTTAATCAATATTCCATATTTGCATAACAGAGACTTTCTCAAAAACCAGACAGGCATCACCTTAATACCATCCCTGCCCAGCTCTGTGGGGTCCCGCGTGCCCCCACAGACGCACGGGCAGTTTCAGCATTACGGTCGGTAGCAAAGAGTCGAGAAGGGTACTTGCGTGCATTCCGGCAGCGGCATTTATTGCTCCTACACTGTTGAAGGTCTCAGGGGCAAATACGAGAACAATGGCGAGCTCAGGGTTTTCCCGGGGCCAGGGAAAAGGTAGGATTAAGGAATGGGGACCAATGGGGAAGCTCTGGGGGAGTGACAAGGGGGTAGAGGCCAACACCCAACCAGGGAATTCAAACTTGGATAGATTAACGTAACAGAACAATGCATCTTGGGGGAAGCCTTTCTGGTCACCTCAACACAAAGTGGTTCTTGTGGCACTAGGGACCCGTCCCACTGAAAACTCTCTGTCCCTTGTAATGTATGTTCACTGGCCACCACATTACCTAATTTTCCAGAAGTTAGACATCTGAGCTCAAAGCCCAGAGACAAGCATGCTTACACCATATATTCATTCTCCTCCATTTTGGTTGTCAATCAACTGCTTGTGCATCATGTTGACAGAGCACACATCTACCATTTGAGAGTGATAAACAGACATATTTTTAAATATGTTTCTATCTTTCAGATATTCTGCTTGCAAACATGGCAGACAAATGCTGCACTCATAAAAGTAATTTGTGATTGAATGATTTTAAGATATATTCTCTGTAGAAATTAACTCAGAGTGTTTTGTATAAGTATTGGCAATCACAAAACATATTCTTTCCTTCTTCAAGCAAGACAGGGGAACTTCAGAATACCATTTAAAACGTAAAAAAATTAGAGAAAAAAAAGTTTTCTAAATTGTGCCTTGCAGGTATCACTTAACAATTTTTTGCTTCTTTATCAAGCCAGGATGTCAAACACAAGTAGTTTGGGAAGAGGACATGCCGGACATGCCTCTTCTCTTGGGAAGAGGTTTGCCAGTGATGAAGCAATGTATTGTGTCTGAAGGATTTGCAAGTGAATTTGGTTTTCTTTGCTCCCTCTCTAGCATGACTGAAGTATTCTGTTGCTGTTGAGGCCAGAGCTGAGCTGGCACTGATTACTGTACACAGACCTGAAGCATTAAAGGTCCTGATTAAAAGCTTCCATCACAGCTCCATAGATATACTTCTTGTGGAAGGCATCTGTCTGTAAATGCCAGATGTATTGTCAAGCATAAACATCAACTTTTGCATTCCTGGCTCTGTACATGCCAAAATCCTTTATCTGCTTTTTCAGTTTTCTAATGCAACTTCTCATGTATTAGGTTCAGACTTCTAGAAATTGAGATAGGTCACTTTAACCAGCTTTTGTTTGGATGAATGGCATGATTCTTCTCTTATCTTCTCCTTTCTGCTTCTTAGATGTGTTTTGAACTGCGTATTTCCACGTACATATATAAGGCAGCCCTGCTAGTAATTATGCTCTTAGAGTGTAAATGTAATACAGTAACTACCTGAGTAGAAATGGAAGACAGTTCATGATGACATATGTTAGGAGTGAAAGAACCCGCTAAATCAGCAGCCCACCAGACTGGAGAGGTAATCAAAGTCTAATACCTAATTTGTGTGTGGGTTTAATTCTTATAAAGAAACAAGCCTTTGGATCTCACACCTCTGTACTTTTGGGAACATAAGATTCAGATCAGTCCTCTGTAAAGCCCTTGCAATGCTGCACCACTGGCAAGGAACATGTATTTTTCTAGTGTAGCCAAGTTTTGTACTACCTACCTCTGCATTGGAGTCTGTGTGGTGTGTTCTCAGAGGGCTGAGCTTCATTTCACATTGCAGATCTATAAAAGTGGGAAACCTACAAGCTGAACCAAAATGTTAAGGGCAGCATATTTCATATAAGCCACATCCAGCTGAGAATTTCCCTGGTTTTCACAGAGAATTGCACATTTCCCCTCTCACTTGGAAAGGCTGCAGGCCATCAGTGAATTTTAGAACAACTTTGCTTGGTGTGTACAGTGTGTACCAAAATGGGCTCAGGAGAGCAGGTGGAAGTGCTGCTATGTGTGCACCATACTGCTCGTATGACAGGACATGGGAATGTAACAGGTCCTGCTCCAGGGCACCCTTAACTGAAAAGGAGATCTTACAAAAAAGTGTGATCCTGAGAATGACATTAACATCCTGCAGGGATGGCCTCAGGTCTAAAGTTCCAGGTTGCAGGTGTGATTGGGATATACTGCAAGGAAAGCAGTGGAGATCACTTCTGGATCTCTTTGTAGAGCCTGGAGAAGGGATATCCAAATTAAAAGAAAAAATGAAGAAAAAAAGGTAGTGGTGATGGTACAGGGGGAAAAAGCAAGGATCCCTTTCCAGCCTAATTTTAAAATCTCTTGGGGAGCTGCCATTTTGTATTAACATTAGACAAACCCATCTCTCTGATGCCTTTGTCCTTCATGCTCCCCACAGAACAGCTTCTAGTAAACTTCTAGGATTCAACTCCTAGGTGATCCTATTCTTATCTCTATTCTTGGTTGGCTGTGGTGATGGTTATATGGAAAACCCCACAGACTTTGAATCATTTGTGACTGACTCAGGCCTTTTGCAGTCTGTCTACTGCTTGACTGTTGCTGCAATGTCTACTAGCAAACAGGAATTCCCATGGGCCTAGAAAGGTCTCAGCAATAACAACACTAAGGTGCTACCCAGGGTAAATCTCTGTGCTGTAGCCTGTAGCACTGCCCTTTAGAAAAGTAAAGATAGTCCAGAATATGAGGTGGCAGTGTCATTTATTTATTGCTGTTGGATACTATCTTTGGAACTGTGTCCATCCAACATGATGGTCAGTTTCAATGACACAGATGATTTAATTTTATGTTGCTCTTTCAAAATAATGTGAAGAAATCTGTGATGAAGGGAGCCCCAGTCTGTGGAGCATGTTTCTATACAGACTTGCAGTTGTATCACAAGAGCAACTCTAGACCCGCTCTGCATCATGGTGCTGCTCTCTGGGCAGCCATTGGGAAGCTGGGAGAGCCACACTACCATGGGATGAGCCTCAACTCAGGGTGTTGATGGACCTACAGCCTCTCTGTCCTTCCCGTGGCTTCAGTTAAAGATTCTGACACTTTCCGTGCCTTAATTAATGCCTCCCCGGATGGGGGAGAGTTTTTAGCATCTTTGCCAGGAATCCAAGAGACAAACGGGACCTTCAGCAGTCTCTGCTTTCAGATAGTTGTTTATTAAGTCTTATACAGAGAAATAGAGTCACTGGTGTGACCCAGACACAGCACAGAGCAGAGATGCAGGAAAAAGCCACATTATCAAGATTAGACAGTCTTTTTAAAGGTAAATTATCCAATAAAAACGTAAAACGAAAGATATTTTCACTTTTCCACCAATGTTCCATAAATCACTTTGTCACGTACACAGGAACTGCGGAATTCTTTATCCAATCACCTTAAACTACTTCTACTGCAGAATATGGAGTAATAGAAGAAGAAACAAAAGGCCTGGAGAACAACAATCCTCCATTTTGAAGTTTTTTACCTTTTCTCTATTTACTATATTAACAAACCCAAAGACCCTAAATTTTCACCTTGTGAT
>VZTI01003214.1:161452-222442 GCA_013397865.1 Struthidea cinerea
GCTAGGCGTTAGCAAAGAAAGCTTCCCAATGCTGCAT
Organism: Struthidea cinerea; assembly: GCA_013397865.1. Classification (NCBI taxonomy): domain Eukaryota; kingdom Metazoa; phylum Chordata; class Aves; order Passeriformes; family Corcoracidae; genus Struthidea; species Struthidea cinerea. The sequence continues at coordinate 161,490 of VZTI01003214.1, forward strand.
GGACCACCTTTGACATTTGAGGGGATTGCAGGCCAAATTCTGTCCCCACAAACGAGAAACATCACTCATGGTAGTTGCAATGGAGCTTGATTGGACAATGTGTTCATCTTTACTGTTGAATTGCACCAAGATGTTGCGTTTCTATGTATTTTGTAATTTGGAGTGACATCCGTTATTTTTTCTTTATTTTGTTTCAGCCCTGGAGAACTGAATATTACACAAAACTCCATCCTTACTGAACCAAGAATTTCCAGTTCCTGAGGTTCATAAGGAGCTTCAGGAAGGGATTTGATCCAAACATTCCAACTTTCCACTGGATTCAAACTTTTCAAAGCTTTTGCTCATCCTGAATGTTGGTGGTCAACATGCTTGAGTCTGTAATAAGAAAAATCCTCTTGCTACCAGCTCATTCTGTTAGGTGTCCTGAAGATCTCCCACCATGAATGGTCAGCAAGCTCCAGGAGGAAGAGTGGAGCAGAGAGCCCTGGCGGGTGATGCACCGACAGATAGGTCCAGAAGTGAAGTTTTGTCTTTGGCTACAAGTCCTAATGACCCCAGGAGCACTCCTTTGTCATTTGCAGCTCTCAGTCTCAGAAGTCCTTATTGAATTTATCAGAAGATTGCAGTAATTTGAACAATAGCTATAAGAGTTATTGAAGTGGGCCAGCTAAATGGAACAGCAGTCTTTGAAACCATTTTAAAAAAACACTCTTCTCTCAGATGAGTTCTAGCAAAGAACAATATCCACTGAAATAATGGGGAATTACCTGCCATTAAATCAAAGGAAAGCTGTTTTAACAAGATGACTATGTCAGTCCATCTTTTCTTGCTGCCTGTCGGGTATATCAGTGGTGTCAAAAAACCTGGGTCATTTCTTATTTCTTGCAAGACTAGTCTCTGTACAGCAATGGTAGCACAGGAGAGGAAACTCTCCCCTGAGCAGGGCCTGCCCACTTCTGCTAGCAGCAAAGTTTTTGACAAAAATCTACATATATTTACATATCTTCCAGCAGCAGTAACCATCACATCATTCTATAATTATGCAGCAACCAAACTCCAAACAGGGAGTTTAAATGAAGTTAATTTCTGAAGTGCCATATTTGTAAAATCAAAGTATCTACAGTATCATTTTGATGGTTATCTGCTGTAAACACTAGGTTTAGTTTAGCACGCTGCAGCCTTCCCTGGGAGCGCAGCAGGGCTTCTTAGGGCAGGACAGCCATTCTGTCCTCCAGTAGAGCCCCGCACTCTTGCTCTGTTAGCTGTCAGCCTTACAACACAGTGATGGTGAAGGAGGCGAGAAGGATCTCTCCATGAGGGTTTCAGAGGACCTTTAATGGGTATATCTTGTCCCAGCGACCCCCAGAGGCAGAGAGACCCCGTGTCCCGAGTGCAGCGGGTTTTGTCAGATCGCAGGGGCGGTACAAGGGCAGGGTTGGGGTACAGGAACCAACAGGGAGAGTCCGAGGGAGTGGCCAGGACTAGGGGCAAGGGAAGGGTGGGGGAACAATGTGTGATAAGAAAAGCAGTGGGTAAACTGAACCCCAGAGTTATAAATTCCTTGGAGGGAAGGAAGGCATGCCTACCTGTTTAGTAACTTTCTGCTTGCCAGTCTGTCAAAAGTAATTGGAGAAGCAAATTGTTTTCAACATTGTCTTTTCCTGTGCATGTGTCCTCCTAATTTTTTCCTGAAAAATCTGCAATGCTGACCTCTGTTACAAGATGCCTCACATCTAATTGGACATCTGTACTAGCCAAGTGCTGGTCACAGGACATGACCCTTAATCCTGGATCCCTGAATCCCAGAATTCCAGAATCAGAGAATCATTAGGGTTGGAAAGGACCCCTGGAGATCATCTTGTCCAACCCCACTGCCAAGGAAGGGTCACCTAGAGCAGGTGACACAGGAACATGTCCAGCTGAGTTTTGAGTGTCTCCAGAGAGGGAAAGTCCACAACCTCCCTGGGCAACCTGTTCCAGTGCTCTGCCACCCTCAACATAAAGAAGTTCTTCCTCAAGCTGAGGTGGAACTTCTTGTGTTTAGTTTATGACCATTGTTCCTTGTCCAGTGTCTGGGCACCACTGAAAAGAGTCTGCACCATCCTCTTGGCACCTGGCTGAGATATTTATATCCAATGATGAGATCCCATCTCATTCTTCTCTTTCCTAGACTAAACAGGCCCAGCTCTCTCAGTCTCTCCTCGTAAGAGAGATGCTCCAGACCCATCATCATCTTTGTGACACCCTTTGCAGGACACTCTCCAGAAGCTCCATTTCTCTCTTGTACTGAGGAGCCCAGAACTGGACACAGCACTCCAGATGTGGCCTCACCAGGGCCCAGTAGAGGGGGAGGATCAGCTCCCTTGACCTGCTGGCCACACTTTTCCCAACGCACCCCAGGATCCCACTGGGCCTCCTGGCCACAAGGACACACTGCTGGCTCATTGTCACCTTGTGATCCACCAGGACTCCCAGGTCCTTCTCTGCAGAGCTGCTCTTTGGTGGGGCAGCCCCAGCCTGTGCTGGTGCTTGGGGTTATTCCTCCCCGGGGCAGGACCCTGCACTTCCCCTTGTTGAATCTCATTAGGGTTCTCTCTGCTCAGCTTTTCAGCCTGTCAAAGTCCTCCTCAATAGCAGCTTTCCTCCAGATGTTGGGCACCTCTCCAGTTCCCCATGATTTTCAAAGACGATGGAGAGTGGCTTAGCAACAACATCTGCCAGCTCCCTCAGCACACATGGGTGTATCTTATCAGGGCCCATGGATTTATGGGTGTTAAGTCTGCTCAGCTGATATTTCACCCAGCCCTCCACAACCAAGGGGAAGTCCTCTTTTCTCCAGCCTCCCTCTCATACCTCCAAGACCTGGATTTCCTGAGGGCTGACCTCAGCAGTAACGACTGAAGCAAAGGCATTCAACAATTCTGCCTTCTCTGTGTCTTCCATCACCATGACATCCGTCTGATTCAGTGGTGGCACCACATTTTCCCTAGAACTCCTTTTGCTGATGATGTACTTTTAGAAGCCCTTCTTGTCCTTGATATGCCTCACCAGACTCAATTCCAAGCAGGCCTTGTCCTTGCTTTTCACATCCCTTCATACTGACGATGTTTCTATAGCCGTCCCATGCGACCTGTTCCTTTTTCCACATCCCATAAATTCCTTTCTTCCAGCTGGGATTAACTAGGAACTCCCTGCTCATCCATACAGGCCTCTTGCCCATGAACCATTTCTGGTTCATGGGAATACACTGGTCTTGAGCTTGGAGGAAGTGATGCTTGAATATTGACCAACTGTCTTGGACTCCCTTATCTTCTAGAGTCCTAAACGATGGAATTCCTCTAAGTAGGTCTTTGAAGAGGTTGAAGTTAGTTCTTGGAATTCAGTGTTCTAGTCCTGCTTACTGCTTTGCTTCCTCCATGCAAGTTCCCAAGTTCTACCATCTCATGGTCACTGCAGTCAGGTCTGCTCCCAACATTCATATCTTCAACCAGTCCCTCCTGGTTTGTTAGTACAAGGTCCAGCAACACACCTTTCCTTGTTGGTTCCTCCACCACTTAAAACAAAAAGTTATCTTCAGTGATCTGCAGGAACTTCTTGGACTGTGTGTGCTGAGTCCTGTTTTCTCTCCAACAAGTATCAGGGTGGTTGAAGTTCCCCAAGAGAACTAGGGCCTGTGATTGTGAGGTTACTTCCAGCTGTCCGCAGAAAGCTCCATCAACGTCTTCCTGATCAGGTGACCTGTAGTAAACACTCACAATAGTGTCACCCATATCAGCCTGTCCCTTAATTCTTACCCATAAGCTCTCAACTCATTCATCCACCATTGAGTAGAGCTTGATACATTTCAGTTGCTCTCTCACACCAAGAGCAACTCTACAACCACACCTCACTGATTTGTCCTTTCTAAAAAGTATCTAGCCATCCATGACAGCTTTCTAAACATGTGAGCTATCCCACTAGGTCTCATAATTGCAATGAGATCATGGCCCTGTGACAGCACATGGAGATTTCTAGTTCTTGCTGTTTATTCCCCGTGCTGTGTGCATTTGTGTACAGACACTTCAGAGAGATAATCAAGCATCCAGCTTCCCTAGAAAGGGTTTAAGAGGATTAATCATAACCATGAACACCCTTGATGTGGTTAGCCCTATGATTCTCATCTTGAGAAGCAGTCAAGGAACATCAGTCACCCCACTGGTTGATACGACCTACTGCCCAGCAGGAAGCAATGGCACAAGCATTGCCACTTTGGACCTCATCCCCTGAGTCCTTCATTTTAAAGCCTGTCTCACCAAACTGACCAGCCTGGTGCCAAAAATTCTCTTGTCCTTTTTAGACTGAATGATCCCATCCTTCCCTATCAGGCTACAGTCATTGAAGCACAATCCATTGTCATAAAAGCCAAAACCTTCCTTGCAGCACTGGTCATGGAGCTAGATGTTGATCTGCACTATGTGCCTGCTTTTGGCTTCTTTTCTAACTTGAAAAAATAGCCAGATGTTGACCATGTAGGAAATTGTGCTGAGGAGATTGACATATTCTTTATATTACACTGGAGAAAAATATTAACACTACCTGTCTTGCTCTGATCAACATTTTCTTCTCTTTGTGGGAACATTTCAGCCAGTAAAAATTGGAAAGCAATAAAAGATGTGCTAAAATATAAAGTAAAAGCAAACATAGCTTTACAACTATTAGATCTGTGAATTTTATTTATTCATAGTGGTAAAAATAGCACTTCCCTGGCCCACATCCACGGCACTCTATCCTTAAAGACAAAGAATCATTGTAACTGCTTGAGTTCTATTACTTCACGCTACTACCCAAACAGCGCCTAGCTCCCAGTTTCTTAATGTATATCGTTTGGGTCCTGGTTGCTAGTTGGAGGTCTTTCTGAAAAGGCTTTTTCCCTCCTAAAATAGCTGTTTTAAAAGTTTGAGTATTGTTTACACTTTTAAATGTGTAACCATCTTAGTAAGCATAGAGACATATATCTATGTAATGTGATCTGTGTTTATCTCCTAAGGCTGTGCATACATTCCTTTTACTTAACTGTTCTTCTGGCCCAGCATGGTCCCTTTCCTATACCAAAAGACAGACTATTAGTGGTAGCTTTCAGATGCAATCTCCAGCTAGAAAACAAAGCAAATAGAGAGGGTTGGGGGCTTTGGTCTGTATAGTTATTTCAGGATGAGAGTAAAGAGGGGAAGTGTGTCTAACAGGCAACCCAAGCAGGGCTGCTGCTGGCTGGGAGACTTTGCAGCCTGCAGAAGAGATGCTCTGCCTCCAGTCCTGGAGTTGTGGGACCTCCTTGCTGTGCCCAACCAATTCTCAATTTCCCATCAGCTCTAGATCTAACCTGAGGCAGACTGTCCCTGTGCTTGACTTTGAAGAATCAATGGTTTTAAGAAACATGGGTATAACCTGACTCTCTCTCTTTTTTTTTTTTTTTTTTGCATTAGTGTTTATTTTCTGAATTGATACTTCAGTCCAAAAAGACCGTGAGGTTGAAACAACAGAGGAGTGCAGAGAGAAACTAACCATGATGGTGTGAAAAAATTTCCTATAATTTCAGGACAAAAGGTTACTTGAACAAGTTAAAAACACCTATGTAGAAAAGAGTCATCACCTATAGATCCCTTTACGGTCTCATTTACACCATTGGTATCCCATCACTGGTGTCAGCTTTCTGGGATTGGTACCATTTCCAGGAGGGTTCACCCTTCCACTCATGTGCTGAGCAGCTGATGGTGCCGTGGTGGCCTGCTCCTGGCCCAGGGTTTTATAGCTGGACCACAGAGGTCCCATCAACATTTTGTGTGCGTATCAGCCTTCACCCCTCAGTTCTGGCTGTGTGTTGCTGTCTGGAACAATGGTTTTGCCAGATCCACCACTTCTCAAAGTGTTCAAAGACCAGGAACTCCACTTCTTGTGGGTTTTTCTTGGTGTTGGCCAACAACATAGATATCTTTATACTATAGACTGCAAGAAAAGTAACACTAGGCTCTTTCATGAGTTTACTGATCTAGCTATCCACATGCTGAGACACTCACTTGAGATGTATTTTCCTATCTCATTTTCCTTAGTGCCAGCCCTATTTTTCTGCAATGTCCTCCCCCTGCCACCAGCCAGACTCCCCTGACACCTACCATTAGCCTCTCTTGTCCGATGAGCTCCTCACCCAGGAGCAGTTTCTTTCAAACCAACTCACACAGTATTCCTTGAAAAGGTGACACTGATATCCACAGAGATAGGTTTCTACTGTGAAATTTTGACATCCAAATGAGTTTAAAATTTCTTTCTCTCTGCTATCTCAGTGATTGTGCAAGTTGTGACTGAAGCAATAATTGACAGGTTTTGGCAAGTGCAGCTTTTAAGTAACTGTTAGGGATGCAGATGCCTAGAATAACTATATAAAACAATAAATACAAAACAGTTTAAAGTGGAATCAAGTGACTCACACTAATCTTTTATATGAAGAGATAAAAAATGTCCATTTTTGCAGAATTTTTTCCATCTTACAAAGAGGAACATGCAGATCCTTGAATGTCATACTTGGGCATTATTTAGCAGTGAAATCATCTGTGTGCAGTAGGGATTTGTGTGCATAACTGATGGCAGTATTTAGGCCTATATCTCCCATCTCATTGAAAATTGTGGTAATTTAAAAATAAAACAAGATTTGGGAATTTTTCAGGGTCCTATTAATTAATTTCAAAAGTTCCATTAGTTTGATGGAAGAAAGGCTGTAGACTGTAATCATCTGCCAGCTGGTGATTTATAATTTTAAGTAGATGTAGGAACACAGTCTCAGCCTCTGGCTTCTTTGCTTTACAGAGCAAGCAGAGAGTCTACAGAGGCCTCCAAAGACCCTCAGACATATCAGATTGGATGTTGTCCACCAGTTTCCCACTTGTGTCCTAGCCTTGCAATGAAAAGGGTACACCACATTTCCCTGGTGGATACTCCAGCATAGGGTCAGCATGACAAAATATCTTTCAGGACAGTCCATAGAGTGCTGTAAACTACATCTCTCTGTTTTGGCTCCAGGAAAGGCCAGTCATGGTGAAGGAGGTCAACAAGATCTTCTCAGCTTATTGGTGTCTGCTTGGCTGTCAGAGCAAGACCTTTATTTGGCTGGGGAGCCAATCTCACAAGGCTCTCACAAATTTGGCACTCTGAGAACAACATAGCTGGCTGCCAAATTTGTCTCGTTCCATTGGGTCCTAGATACGATTTGCTCAATGTACAAATAAAACAGTCTTCCCTAAATCCTGACCTTGAAGACTCAAGTGAATTTGACAGCCAGTGTGGGTTGTTTTTTCCTTTCTCTGCTAATGATATGTGAAAGTGGGAATTCAGAAGTCTCCACAGAAATGCTGTTTTACATATTTTACTTTTCTTCTTTATTTAGAGACATGGGCAAACATTGGAGTTTAGTGAGAAGCCGGCTGTACTCTGGAAGTCACCAGCACCAGGAACCAGGACATTGTTGATGCATGAACACGGGAGGACAGAGCTGTGACTGGTAATGTTTGCAGTCCTACTCCTGATGAACTCAACAATCAAACCACTGCCATGCCAGGACCAGCACTGGGAGGAGAACGGAACAGTTGCTATGTGGAGCTAGGATAAACTGGCACTAGTGCCGGGTTATGAGACATGAAGCAGCAAAAGCAGCAGAAAAGCACAGGGTCATGACTGTACAGGAGGAAGTGAACACCCACAGTTGTGTGAAACCTTAAAATCATAGAATCACAGAACACTTTAGTTTGAAAGGGATCTTTAAAGGATGTCTAGTCCAGCCCCCCTGAAATGGACATCTTCTATTACAGGATATCTTCAAGTACCTGGGGTGGTTCAGAGTCCCTTCCAACCTTTGAATGAGCCCCAGGAATGGGGCATTTACCTGGGCAGCCTGTTCCAGTGTTTCACCACCCTCATTGTAAAAAATTTATTCCTTATATCTAGTCTGAATCTACTCTCTTTTGGTTTAAAACCATTATTTCTTTTCCTGTTGCAACTGACCCTGCTAAAAATCTGCACCCATCTTTCTTACAAGGCCTCTTTAAGTACTGGGCCAATAAGGTCTTCCTGGAATCTTCTCTCTTCAGGCTAAACAGCCCCAACTCTCTCAGTCTTTCTACACAGGAGAGGTGTTTCAGCCCTCTGATCATTTTAATCTCCTTTGGACTTGCTCCTTTGTGTGCTGAGGACCACAGAGCTGGATGCAAGACTCCAGGTGGGATCTCACCAGAGCAGAGCAGAGGGGCAGAATCCCCTCCCTCAACCTACTCAGTCTTTGGATGCAGCCCAGGATATAGCTGGCTTTCTGGGCTGTGAGTGTATGCTGCCAGGTCATGTACAGCTTTTCATCCACCAGCACCCCCAAGTCCTTCTTGGCAGGGCTGCTTTCAATCCCTTCACCCCCCAGCTATATTGGTACTGGGGTTGCCCCTATCAGGTGCAGAACCTTGTACTTGGCCTTGTTAAAACTTATGAGATTCCCATGGGCCACTTCTCCAGCTTGTCCAGGTCTCTCTGGATGGCATCCTATCCTTGTGATGCACCAACAGCATGACTCAGCTTGCAGTCATCCACAAATTTGCTGAGGGTGCACTTGACCTCACTGTCTGTGTCACTGATGAAAATATTAAAGACTCCTGGTCCCAGTATAGATTCCTGAGAGACACTACTTGTCACTAATCTTCATTTGAATGCTGAACTATTTTTCACAACTCTGGCTCTCTCCATCCATCCAATTCCTTATCCACCAAATAATCCACCCATGAAATCTGTATCCATCCAATTTGGAGTTAAGGATGTCAGGGGGGACCATGTCAAAGACATTAAAAAAGTCCTGATAAACATCATCCATAGCTCTTCCCTTGTCCACTCATGCAGACACTGCACCAGTGATGTTCACACAGCCCTGGCTGCCTCTATCCTTGATGTCACCCATGAGCTCACTTGCACTGGTGACCATCAGGTCCAGTAACAGATGCCCTCTGTCAGGACTGTCCATTACCTGGCTTAAGAAGTTGTCCTCCGTGCATTCCAGCAGTGCCCTGGACTGCCTACAGCTCACCAGAGATGTTGGGGGTTGAAGTCCCCCAGAAGAACAAGGACCTGCGAGCATGATGCCTCCCATAGCTGGAGCAAGTAGATTTTGCAGTCAATAGGCTCCCCTTGATCAGGGGGCCTGTAATAGGCACAATCCAAAAGGTTACCTTTATCTCATTCTCTGATTCTCACCCAAAAATTCTCAACCTGTTTGTGGCTGTTCCTCAGAGAGAGTGCTTCACAATCCATTCATTTCTTCTTCATCCCAAGAGGGCAACCCACAGAGGGCCTTGCCTGTCCCTTCTGAACAGCCTGTAGCCATCAATAGCTACACGCCACTCATGGGATTCATCCCACCAGCATTCAAGCTCATAGCCTTTCAGCAACAAGTTCATAGCCTTTTAGCAGCACAGTGGCGTCCAGCTCCTCCTGTTTGTTGCCCACACTACACCGATTGGTGTAGAGGCACTTCAGCTGCACTGTCATCTGTGTTGCCTTTTTAGAGGAATGCTCTTTAACTCTCAGATTTTTCACCAGTGTTCGCCTGTAGGCTTCTGTTACCTCAGGAGCCCTTGGGTCATCTCTGTAAAACTATTGTTTTATTCTAAAATAGGGTATCTTTACCAAAGTCTCACTGTTATCTATGATATATCATGGACATCTTGGAAAATTTTTGCAATTAAGAGATTAAGATGAGTTGTACCTTAAAAATGAAGAATGATCCAATAGATAGTTTTCCAGAAGAAGAGGACTTCTGGCTGCTGTCTATGACCTAGAATATTTAACTCTAGATTCTTGAATTTTCCAGTCATCAGCTTTGGAGTGCCCATTAGATTAATTAGTTATGCAAAGGCACAGATCCAGTTTGGTGACATGCCACCATCACTCAATAAATATAAAATAAGAATATTGTTTTCACATTTATCTTTAAAATACCTGCTTAATCAATTACACTGAACAAAGTGAGCACCTAGGGAATTAAATTGGAGTCCATTCATTTTAACACGTGTCAGCTAACTCTGAAGCAGTATCGCCAAAACCAAGTCATCAGCCGTATGGGTATTCCTCCTTTAGGCAGCTTGATGAGAGGATGGACAGGACAGAGAGAGAGGTGCACCAATTTCACTAAGTGAGATGAATTAAATAATGACAATACCTGTTGTACTGCACTCAGAGAAGGTGTGTCACTGCCTTCCAAGATAACATTGCCGTAACTAAATCATTATGTCCTTGCCTCTTACATCTGACATCAGAATCTAGGGACTTAAAGTCATATGTTTCCTTTGAAATCAGTGAAGGCACAAGGACACTAGACTGAGGAGAATCAGCACCCTAAAATGTTTGTGGTTGTAGGAAACAGAAGGGAAATCCTGGAGTGAAACAAACAATTCAAAGAGAAGATTTCAATTTACACCAGTCTGGACCAAGTCCATTGCTTTTCCCCATCGTTGTGCCATTTCCCTGTGCAGAAATCCCTTGAAGCAACAGGTTGAGCATCAGAGATAGGCATGATCAGAACAGAGCATGAGTGGCTCCTGAACAAGATTATGAGCTCCAGCTGGCTCAGACCAAAGCTGTTTAAAACAGCTCCCCACACCTTCCTTCTTCAGCTACCATTAACAGTAATACTTAATAGAAGACTGTCCTAGTTTGGACAAATTTGGAGGAAAATATACTCTGATAGAACTCAGGTTGCAACCACCCCTCCCCCACCAGGTTCGGGAAAAAAAGAAATTTTCCTCGAAGGAAAGTGAAAGAGATAAAAGCTATTTATTTAACAAACACACAGGAAAAGAATAATAATGCTAAATAATGAAATCTCTCTCTCTGGGGAGAGAAAACCTGGGAAGATTTCAGAGTCCTTCTGTAGGTGCGGTCTCTCTCCTCCTCGGAGCTGGGTCGGTGAGGGCCCACCCCCCGCCCAGGCCTCCGGGAAAAATTCTCCTGATGTGTTCAGATGTTGTTGAAACAGTCCAGAAGAGAAGAAGAAAAAACCAAAATCCCAGGAAAACAAAGTTCAACTCTCCATCTCCTGCCAGGAAAAAAAAAACCTGAAAAGCTGGCTGAAAAAACCCAAGGGTGTTTTTCCCCCCCTGCTCTCACTGCCACAAGCAGAGGAGCGTATCTCCGTGTCCTTGAAACAACTGCTTTGAAAAGTTTTTTTTCCTCTGTCCCTCTCAGGCTCAGTTTAAAGGCACAGAAAAGATTGGTGGGCATAGAATAGCAATAGGGGATACACATCATAAAGTCACCCCAAGACAAAGACCTTATTGGCAGTGCCTCATTTTGGGTACTTACCAGCCCTGTCTACCTGAATTCAGGTATGCCCTGTGCTACTGCATTGCCTCTGCTGTGGCGGGATGCTGGGTACAATCACCTGCTCTGCTGTTGCAGCTGCTTGCCTTGAGGCCTTATGGATCCATTTTGGGGTATGTACTTGCTGCCAAGTTTGGTGTGACACATTTCCCTTGGGGTCATAGATTCATGTTGCCTACAAGACTATCTCTTGTTGTGCTACTGCTGTCTGACAACCTTGTCTCCTGTTCTAGATGCTGGCAGAGTCATTTTGGAAAAGGAACTGTCAGGTTCTCAGCGTATCCATTGAGGCTTTTGATGTTGCATTATATACTTGATAGGTCCCATGGATTCTCACATGAGTTTCAAAACACGCTAATGCTCCAGTTTTGGGTACTCAGTGGGACAAAAGGCTAGCACGTGACATCCATGCTTCATTGCTCACATCCAGGCAATGCTATGGGCAGGCTAGACTCCAGGTCCACAAAGGTGGAGTTGGAGTGAGCCTTAGGGGTGGGAGTCCTATGCTCCTCAGGGTTGCAGTCATTGCAGAGCTTCCCCAAAAATTCCCCTGTGCCCTAAATTCACCCCATCCCCTAAGCACTGCTGGGTGCTTAGTGTTTCTTTCCTCCAGAATAGAGCCGAGAGCTCTTAACAGAAAAAACTCCTGTTGTGTTCAGCTAAATTAAAAAATTAAAGTACAAAAGGCCAGGAAATTTCTTGATTACTTGGTTTATTGAAAGGTCTGTGCATCTGGGTTATTTTTTATCCTGAATAAATGTAGTGTGTTTTCAAACATTTGTCTTTACATCATAAAGTAAGCAGCATCTGTTAAGGCACAGAGTGGTTAAAAAATACACCTGTGTTACAGGGGAAACAGGACTTACATGGGAAAGAAAATTGTGCCTTCTAACTATCACAACTAATAAAGCAAGAGAAATCTCTATACCTCCATTAATTTAGGTTGGTCCCTTAGTTTCAATATTATTAATTACACAAATTATTACACCAGTTTAGTGGCAACTCTTTCTCTCTTATTCTTTGAGTGAACTCATTCATTTGCAATTTCCCACTGGAGATCCAAAGCCAGCCTTGAATGTAAATAGTCACCATGGGCAGTTTCTGCAATAAACAGAATAAAGTAATTCAGAGGAACTAGTGGCTTCATTTTGATCTGCTTGTTCATCTCCTCCCTGGAAGAAAACTGGAAGACACCTAAAGTTTCATTTAAATAACACCCAATGCTAGGGTTCTGACTTGCGCATATTGGACAGAAAATAAAAGGGTTAATTTAGTCCTATAATCTGTTGTTATAAGCCTAATTATTTTACATGTCTTCATTTCATTAATGAATTGCTGTTTTTTCCATGCATCTCCTTCCCCATTGCTTTTGTTTAAACCTCCTGGTGGGAAGGGATAGATTAGTTTTGTTGTGCCTTAATGAAACTGTATGCTACATTAGATTTAACCATTTGGCATGCACTGCCAACATCACCATTATGCATAATGAATTACTTTTTGTGAGTCCCAAACTAACACAGATCTTCAATGTTCCTCTGTAGATATTGCAACTACACAGCTGGCAGATAGCATTACCTTGAACTTACATGGAAACCTAGAGCTTGACACAAGAAAGCTTTGGAAATTTTTCCTTAAAGAAATGGGAATTTCCTTTAAAAAATGCGAACACTTTCCAGAGAAGATGTGGAAAGCTCATTAAGCTTTGCTGTTATCTACTATTAACCATGTTTGATATGTATATGCATGTGGGCGGGTGCATGTCCTGGGTCTCCATGCAGAACCCCCAGTGAGGCAGCATGTGCTTCCTGTCAGGATCAGACAAGCTTCCTGTCCTCTGAGCAGCTTGCCTGTGGGTATGGAGATTAATAGTTGTCTCAGCTGCTGAAGCTTTTCACATGTGAACTCTTTGCCTCAGCAGTCAGTCTGAGGACCCTGACAGGATTTCTCTCGCACACCTTACTGCCAAGGGAGTGACACAGGGAAATAATTGATTAAACATGAAAACCAAGCTTCTTTCTCCCAGGTCCAGTGTCCGGTTACCTTTGGTTTCTTTGTTTGTTGTTCATCAGAATTGCTCAGCCAGTTCATCAGGGCAGTTCTGCAGGGCACCATATGCAGTTCTTCATGAGTCAGGCTTCTTTCACCACTTCTGCTGTCACCTGATGCCATGATGATTTTTTGCCTTTTCTTTTAAACCCCTGTTACACCTTTTTACAACTTCTGTATTCTTAGTGCTTTAGCCTACATTCTTGGACTTGTTTGTTCAGCTAGGAGACTGAACATTTTAGAGGTTTCGTAGCTAGGGAGCAATATGCCTCAGACCCCAAGGTCCTCTCCAGAACACATTTTGTAAACTAAGATAGAACCATCCAGGGGAAGGTTCCTTGGGGAGGGGGGCTCACTCAAGCCTCCCACTGGAGAATTTTTGATAGATACGCTAATTAGTAAGACCTATAATGTAATACCAGATCTTTTGGGCGGGGGGGGGCATTGTGGTGTGCATGGAGGCACATTCAACCTGGACACAGTGCACATAAGGATCCTTAAAATAAATACCAAGGTAAAATCCCTTTTTCCTTCTAACCGTGTTTGACTCTTGATTTTAAGACCAGGAAAAGGCATCAACCTGGTTAAACCTTAGGACGCAGGGATTCCAGACATGATCTACCACAGCAGGGCCCTTTCCAAGAAGCATGATAGTTGAGTTATCCAAGGAGAGGAGGATTAAATGTGGTACATGCACCTGCTCTTGCACCTTGTTCCAGGACCAATTAAAGTCTGGACATTGCAGCTCAACCTAAATCACACCTGTCATCCCATCCATCTGGGACATCTCACAGTTACAAAAGTTGTTTGTCCAGGAGTAACAGAAGTTGTTCAAACCAAGACACAAATGTGGCATACGTCAGCATGTGTCTGATAGGTGCTAATTGGTCAATGCGTCCTGAAGAGCCTCTACTGGCAATGTCTACCTGTCTCTTCACCTCCACCATCACCCACCTTCAGCCTCCTTGCACCCAGCTCTGAACACTCAACTCTGTCTCTTTCACATGCCCCCTCTGAGCTCTCCTGTCTTTGCTGGACACAACAAAATTAGCCCTGCAGCAACACTGAACTCTCAGGTAGAGACACAGTGCTGCCTGTACATCTTTTCCATGCCAGTACAGCTGTTACGAACACCAATGTGTGTGCTAAGCTAAACAAGGTTTTCAGACAAAATCTGACATTAGGCAAAACAAAGCACAGGGAAAGCCAGTTCTGTGAACCCTAAACTGACCAGTGTTCAGAACTCATCAATGAAAGCTAGGAATATTCTGTGCATATTCCCTGCAATTTTTAATTACAGACACTGAAACTAATGAGTGCAGTATGAGACTGCAAGCGGGGACACTGACTCTAAAATTAAATTTAACTTGTGGAGATCTACTCTTCTTTTGTTCAAATGTCCTTGAAAATTACAAATAAAACTGCTTGGCAAGACCAAGAGAAGCCAAATACTTTGTTCAGCTGGCAAGGTTCTCTTCTAATACATTCTTTGTTTGCCAATGGAAGATATTAATGACAAGGACTGTACCTGAAGGGAATTAATACACAAAATCTTCATTGAAGTTATATTAAGGTCTACCTTGTACAGTAGTATTTATTTTAGGTCTGTGAAAGCAAAGATATTTATTGTCAAGTCTGAGTGTCTCAGTTGAAACTCTTTACTTACACTGGACTGCTCTGTCACTGACGATTTGGAGATAGGTAATTTCAGGACCCTCTGTTAGTGCATTAATGGTGCTCAGGACCAAACAAGAGTTGCCTGCTACATTTCCTGATCTGAAGAGAAGTCTGCTAATCTTTCTACAGCTCCATATTGTTGTGTCTGATGCAATGACTGGAGAAGCTAACTCACGCATTTGTGAAACTTTGCACCACAGTTACAACTGCTGTAAACTTCAGCTTTAAGGAGACATTGGTGCCAGATGAAGAACAGTGAGACATGAACTTCTGTGACCTCAGTGTCAGCAGAAGGGCTTGGCACTGGTCCTGGCTTAGCATCCCTTATCCTCAGAAGCTGTAGAGGAAGTTGGTGAGCATCCAGTGAGTGCTGACTGGCTGTGCAGATGTGCCAGTATTCAGAGGTTTGAGTGCAAAATGCTGGCGTAACAGCCGGATGAATGGAGTTCTTAGTCTACAATGCAGACATCACCAGGTTTTACTTCAAGTTAGGGACTGTTCCTCTGGAGAAAAATAACAATAGCTTAATTTCCAAGGCCCATCCAGTGAAAGTAATGGTCTCAGAGCTTCCAAGAAGACCCTAGATACCACATGGAGGAACACCTAGGTGGTCATGCTGCACGCACAGCAGTCCCGAGAGACACACAGAACATATGCTGCATCCTAGAGGTAATCAGCTGTAGGGGAGCCAAGAGTAATACTGGGTGTCAGGATGCCTTGGTTATTCTCAGTCTAGTGATTAGATTTAGAGTTGCAGATTGTGTAATCGGGAATTTCAATTTGGCATGCAGAGGGAACTGACTTAGATATGTCACTTTGGAGACTGGAATTCTCTTCCCTGGCAGAAGAATGAAAAATCTAGCTCAGTAATGACCATGGTGCCTTGTGGAAATATTAGCAACAGTCTTTGGAAGAGATACTCTTAGAAATTCTGGCTTTCGGCCCAATACTTCTTTCCTTTAGTTACAGGGTGCCTTACACAGGGAAGTTTTCTCTCACATTTTGCCTTACCTGCAACAGGCACAGGAAGAGGTGTGGCATGTGACTCCCCATGAATTAAGGACTTGCAGTGTACTAATTGAAATGCAAAATGCAGCCCACTGCCTCACTGAGATGAGATCGTCATTTTATGGATTTTGGACCACCTCATAACATTCATATCACTCAATCCAACTTGCTTCATGGTGCAGTATTAGTTGTGGAGCAGCAAATCCCACACACAGGCCATGAGGAGGTTTCGGAGTGACTGTCCATTTACCTGCCTCACTGGTTTCTATAAAACAATGTCAGCAAGGTTCATGAGTCCCATATTTCTGGTCAGATGTTGTCACTGAGCATCAGCTTCTTACAGTGAGAGCTGCTTGAAGCAGAGGCAATGCCAATGAGAATGCTGGTAGCACATGACTCCAGCGGTTGGGCTCTTGCAGGCCTCACACAGAGATTTTTAGCAGTATCACTGCTTAGTTACTGTCACCTAGAGGGACAGATGGGCACAATCTGGTGTCCAGGCAGTACAGGGCCCCTGAGTCAGCTTCTCAAACCAGACCAGCTCTTCAGTTCCCCTTGCCCCCAATGTCAGCGTGCAGGTGAGCTGGAGAGAACAACTCTGCCTTGTTAAAACAGTCATGTTTGTGTTACCCACAGTCTGACTGCCCCTGATCTGCTCCAGATCCGCCATTTCTCTTCTGCTGTAACTCAGTCACCCCAAAATTGTTGCTGCACTGAACCATGGACCACCATCATATCTGGCTTCAATCCAAAGCCAGTAATGAGGGGAATGAGCACACTCTATCTACCTGTTTGTGTCACACTGCTAACACACAAACAGATGTTGAATTAGAGCATAAAGATAGCCAATAGTAAAACGCAGATGGTGAATCACATTTGTCCAGTCTTCTAAGGTGCTCTAAGAACTGTAAACAAGAGGATCATCCACTGTATCCCAAATAGTTGGATTAAGGGATAGGGAGATCTCTGAACTTTGACCTTGGGGGTATGCAAACCAGGAGTAGTTTTATTTCACTTCCCCAGCATCACTTTTTTTTTTTTTAACTCATGCTCACTGTTTTGGAAATTGGAAATAAAGCTTTTTGTTTGAATTTTACATGAATTGAATTGGGTCAGCATGCCTTTTCCACAGCTGAATAAAATGAAGCTATTCCTCCTTCAAACCAATGTAGCAAGCCTGAAAGCAGGAGATTAGGACACCTTAAAAGTGTTCTGGCGTTCTAAATGCATGCAGTAAGTGAAGGAGGTGGTCCATCTTGTCTTCCCTGCCTCTCACGTGTGTTCCTACTGCCTCTCTTGCACCAGATTTTGAAATCACATTGTTGACAAGTGTGTCAGACTAGTCTGCTGACTAAATAGACAACCACTTACAAAAATAAAATACATATTTTCCTCTAAATGTGCTATCCTGGGTAAAATGTGGCCAGCCTTAAGCAGGCACAGCCCAGTTATACTGGGGGCCTAAGGATTTTTGGGGTAACTCTAATCAAGAACCATGAAAGCATTCTGGCTATATCCAATAGATGAACCTTCAGAGCTGTTCAACTCCCAGAATTTCGCTCAGAGTACTGAGCCACAACACCACTTTTAAGTATTCTAATTTATGGTCGGGAACAGTCCTTTAAAGATCAGCTATGCCTGTGCTTTAAATATATGGAAGATTTTTTTCCTGGAGTAATATTTCTCTTAACTAGCACAAAATTTAGCGAAGAGCCAGAGTATATCTTTTTCAAAAACAAAAAAACATTGACACTTATTTATCCAAAAGACCATAGCCAGACCCATGTCCCTGTATTCACACAGGTCAATTGTGTAAAACAAAAATATTTTTTAAAGTTCTTACAACACACTATGTAGACTACCATGCTTCTTTTTTACCAATGTTTGGTGCATGAATACAAAAGATGCTTGGAAGGAGTTCCAAGAATGAAAGAGAAGTCCTGGAAATGAACAAGTACCACTTCCATAATAATGGTGTAAAGTCCATGTGGAAAAGGTCATCTCCTGTAATGGGCTTGGGCTTTCTCCATTAGCTTTGGTTCCTTTACAGGAACCTAAACACATTTTCAGTATAGCCCATCAGTGGCTGCTTTCATCCAAACTAATGTAATTTCCATTTCACATTTCTACCCATGAAGAGTAGAACACACTACACTTTTTATAACAGACCCTGAACGCCTTTTTACAGTCCTTACACTGAAGTGTTGATCAGGCTGTAATCGTCCAGGGAGAGAGGACCAACTCAGGAGAGATTCCTCCCAGCTCCAAAATGGGAGTGGGAATTGAGAGTGATCAGCTCAGCCCTGAGTACGGAGTTCCCCAAGCTTTGTAGAAACAGGAGAAATCATCACTGTGCGCTTTCCTGCTTCTTTGCATTTAGGTCTAACTTGACTCCTACCAAAGTGTGTATGATTTAGAAGTTAATTTCAACGGGATCCTTCCTGAATCTTTCCGGGCTATTGCTGGGATAAAATGCAGAAATACTGAAGCAAAGCGCTATACAAAAGACATGAAGATGAGAAGGAAGAGAAGAAAAAGAGCTCTGGCCGAGTCTGCTCCAGGTTCTAGATGTTCCCATGAACTCCATATAGCTCCTCAGCATTTCCTGCTCTGATGTGGCTCTGCACACCTGAGCAAGAAGCATTTTGTATAGATGTTATTCCAAACGTGTCCCTTTGCCAACTGTGTTGTTGCAAATTCCATTCTGTAATGGTCACTGTAGGCTCTCACAACTTACCAGAAATCACAGCAGGCAAAAAGGTGAGCACAACATTATTTTGCCCTCATTTCTTCTGTATTTCTTGCATGTTTCTTGTACATGATCTTCAGTACAGATCATTGCTGTACTGCATTAATTGTGTGATGTTAACCTCTGATTCTGGTCCACCTGGTGTCAGACAGTTTGTGTATGCATATCCTGTATGATCACTCATTTATATTTACATACTGCGGTGATATTTCATCTGTATTTATTTCTAAATAATACTATTTAAGGTGTGTTAATTTAAATTTTTTAGGTTTTTGGTTTTTTTTTACTAGCCATGTATGGGAAATTCAAAGAAAAAAAATATGGAACAATTCTCTCACATTTTAAACACAGAGGCAAAAATATTATTAAACATAAATGATAAATCAGCTTTTTGTCTGAAATTAAATGTTTGCTAAGAAACTGGATTTTTTTCCTGTACTCCAAGTAACTTATTATTATTTTTCAAATTACTGGATTCACCCTGCCACAATATGCTTAGTTTCTATACTCTCAAGGCATTATTGAAAGAAAGCAATTTCTGTGATTTTACTGCTAAATTACAGATACCAGACTGGAGAAATTTGGGATTGTATTTCTTTGGCCATGTAGATATCTTTTAGACAGTCATTTCAAAGTTTTATTGGCAAGTAATGGAAATTTCTAATGCATACTTGTCCTTTCACAGTCAATGCAATAGTGTTCCCTCACGATTTAGTTGTTTTGGGTTACCCCATCCAAGAATAAATTTAGGAACTTTTTATGGCCACAGATTTCCTTGGGGTATTATAGTCATTGAGCTTCTATTTTCTCTGTGCAATGTGTGAAATGATTTGTATAAAGTCTGTACAAGTTGGAACATTTTTAAATGTTGTATGAAATATGTTCATATTAGCAATTATTTATGAATTTTGAAGCCAGCAATTAAAGCATATGCATGAGATTAAGAATCAAAGGGGATGTAAGTCAGGAGCTTTTCTGATGCGGCAAGGGACAGCAATCATTTAGGTGAGACACCTCCTGGGTGGATGAAAAAAACTTCAATTAGCTTTGGCACTGACCCAACTTATTTACAGTATAGCTTGTTTTCCTATGATACTGTGATTTAACTAATTTTGTTTCCATAGCATTGTAAGATAATTACCCCTCCCCCCCAAATTATTTCTCTCCACGTCTGTGCAATGCCATTGATGCAAACCTTCACAACTGAAAGGAAAATGGTATCCATTAACTTAATATTTAAATGGCTTTTAAAGTTTTATTAGAAATTTTGAAGTATTTGCTGTACTTATTCCAGAAGTTTTTACATGTCCCTCAGGTAAAGCATGGTACACACTAGACTGGGTATCAGTAACAGTATTGACTTACCTCTCAAAACAGTTTTCCTTTATCTAGCATGGGATGAAAACTGTTGTTCTACATGTTCATTTATACTAATGAAATGTATGAAAGAGAGACTTTTGAAGCGGTATCCTAATTTCTTTCCGTGTGTTATTAATATGATTTCTTTTACCAGCCAGGACATGAAATAACTGTTATTGTCAGAAGCTACTTTTATTTTGGTTTCCAAACTGCAGCATAATAGTTACACATTTTCTGTCTTTTGCCATCTAGTGAGAGCCTCTCCCAGCTGTGTGTAGTTTTATTGCTGACTGCATTTTATTGCAGGCTGTAGTGCACAGTTGCTGCTGCATTTCTGCTTGGTGCCTCACAGGAGGTGACCACATGGTTGTGATGCAGGACAGGTGCTACAGGCTGTGGGGCTCTAGAGGTGGGGTGATATTACCCATTATCCTAAACCTTGGCATTGCCATCCAAGCACTTGTCTCCCCACAGCCATGGGTATGCTACAAATCCTCCAGTGAAGGTCTTTTACTGCAGAGCTGCTCTGCCCAAGCCACCTAGGAGTTAGTGGTGGATTGCCTGGGCAGTGGTGCTGCAGAGGAGGGTTGTGCCCTCACCCGACAGCCTGCACAGCTGGCTGATGCTCAGTGGAGACAGCAGTGAACCCATATTGGCAAAGAAAAGTTGTAAGTATGAGGACAGGCAGAGAGGATTTTTCAATCTGAACAGTGAATGAGAATGGGAAGAAAACAAGTAGAGGAAAGAGACATAATTTCTGCTTCAGCCTCAGGTAGCCAGTCTGTTGGAATCAGGCTTTTCCTGGGTCACTTAGGCTGTCTGGGTTGAACACGCTGGTTTTCACATTTTCAACTGATGCATTGACAGTGGTGGCATGACACAAGAAAGCTTGCAACCTCATGCTGAGCAGTGAAAGCATGTAGTGAAATGGATAATTTCATGCAGTGAAAGCAGCTGCAAGTTCAATGAAAATGGGAGCCTAATTCCCAAGCTTTGATGGGGTGTGTTTGTGTGTGTGTGGACTGCTGGCACAGAGACAAGAAATGCTCCAGCACTCCATGACCAGCTTTCTGGGAGGACCTGAGTCAGACTTAGGCTGTGACCCAGCACACAAATGCAAAGGTACTGACTTCTGAATTAAATGGTGGACGGCAACTTTGGGAACAGATGGAAGGTTATGGAATGCAGGGTGGGTGGAGGGGAAAGCAAGGAATACAAGAAAGAGAGAGAGTAGAGAGGAGATAGAAAGAGAAAGCTTCAGCAGCAGAAAAAAGTCCCTATTCCTTAAAAACATGGCCTATCACTCCATTCTGTGCTTATCTCGTGGCAAAGTCCTTCTGTGGCTTTAACTGTGTTTGAGACAGGCAGCTGCACTCCTTGAGTCCTTAGAGTGGCTGATAGCAACATAGACCATGCAATTTTTCCAGAAACAGTATAATTTTACACAGAAAGTGCTATGTAAAACCCTATGGCAACCAAGCAGGGATTTGGTTAGTGCTGCAGCTTGGCAGTCAGCCCCAAGGGATGGTGCAATATCAGCCACAGTTGGCTACTTGGACATATGTACGTACTCTGGAAAAAAGGGGCTTTTACCATCACATTCCTCTTTGGGTCAATAACCTCATTTGAAATTATCTTTAGCAGCAAATGCAGAGTTGGCTTAAGACAACATTGACTAAAAAAGGATATTTTTCTTTCATCTTCCAGCCTCTCCAGGCTGACACAGAGGAACAGGAAAGAAATTCAGGGAGTGAGCTTCTGGGGGATGTTCTCTGATCATTTCTTTTCCTCTGTTACATAACCCCTAAGTGATGTGTTTTGGTATTTTCAGCTATAAATTCCTAAGACAGATTCCATGGTAAATTTGCATAATCAGAGGACACGTTCCCTTTCTCACTGTTCAAAGTTAGGGAAAAAACCACCCAAACAAATCTGGGAACTGTTTCACTGTGGCAAAACAGAGACAATGAAGTAAACTACTTTTACAACATCTTCTTAAACTGTTAAATTATTAACAAGGACAGAAGTTGGAAAGTAACACGTTTAAAAAAAATTACTTTGATGTGTTAAAATGATAGGAACTATAATTTTCAGAGCTGTGTACAGTATTATGTACAAAAAAGTAATAGTTCTCTCCATTAATTTTTAAATCTTTCTCCAGCCTTAGTCAGGGCGCTATTTTTCAGGATGTATCATTTGTCTGTTGTTCAAAAGGAAAATGTGGGAAAAGAGACAAGTAGAGTCACTAGGGGCCAAAGCATGCGTCCATGAAATTATTGGAAGTTTTTTCCATTGTCTTCAGTGGAAGAAAAACAGTGAAAACCAAGACTTAGTAAATTTACCTTCTGTAACTGTTGAGAAAATCAAGCGTGACATGGTTTGAGAATAGGAGGCTGCTTGCTCATATGTCCATATTCAAGTATCAAACTTCTTTCATTTTGAATGAGTATTTCAAAACAGTAATCTTCTGATCACTTACCCTCCTGTCTATAATGATATCCCCTGGTTAAAAGAGAACTGACATAGCAAGTTTTGCGCAAAACCTAAACTTCCTGAATTCAAGTTCTTTGGAGTGACGATATGACTGAGAAAAATTACGTTTGCCCCATAATATTCTGCATATAAATATTTTGTTTATTTGCACTTTAGTAGTCAGATCTTGTAATAGTAAGCCTAGTGCTAGGACCCAGTTCTCAGCAAAAAAAAAAAAAAAGACAAAAAAGAGGAAGAAGAAAAAAGTCTAAACCACTCTCACACCTGAAGCTGTAATGGATGTCACTGTGCCCTGGCTTCTCCTGCCTAGAGCTGCTGCAGAGGCACAGTTGTGGTGAGGACTGCCCAGCACAGCCCACTCCTCTCCCAGTCCAGGCCCACAGCTGAGCACATCTGCATACCTCGTGCTGTTGCTTTGATGTAACCAAGTTAGAGAGAGGCTACTGAGTCAACCAGCTTTGATGCTATAAAAATCTGTCAACAAAATGTCAATTTAGTTCCATCTAAAAACCATCAATGCCACAGCAGACATTGCAGCAGCTAGTAGTGTACAAGGTCGACCAGCCAAGATGAAGTGATGTCATCTACCTGGACTTCTGTAAGGCCTTCGACATGGTCCCACAAGACATGCTTATCTCCAAATTGGAGAGACATGGATTTGAAGGGTGGACTGTTCAGTGGATAAGGAATTGGCTGGATGGACGCAGCCAGAGAGTTGCAGTCAATGGCTCTATGCCCAGCTGGAGGCCAGTGCTGAGTGGTGTCCCTCAGGGCTGTCTTGAGGCTTGGGCTCTTCAGTATCTTCATCAGTGACAGAGGCAGTGGGACCAAGTGCACCCTCAGTATGTTTGCAGGTGACAGGAAGCAGTGCAGGTGACACTACAGAAATATGGGATGCCATCCAGTATTACTGGCTCCCTTTGGGTTCTGTGGCTCACATGCATGAACGCACAGACGCAGGGATGGCTTCAGTAATATGAATCCGACGGCAAGGAGTTGAGAAGGGTCCTTGCATGGAGTTCCACAAACAGCAGTTTATTGCTTGTGCTCGTGAAGGGTTCCAGAGACAAATGACCCCGAACACGTGACAGATCGATCTTAAATACAGGGGTGTGGCTAACACCAGGAGCCAACCAGGGAAATCAGAACTGGGGTACATTACCATAACCGAACAGGCATCCTGGGAGAGGCTCCTTTCCCTCACCATAACCGATAAGTCTTTGGCAGCAAAGACCCTCTTACAAGAACTCTCTCTGTCTCTTGTACCATTGGCTAATCAGCCACCACAATCCAGGGCCACCTGGACAAGCTTGAGACATGGGACCACAAGAAATTCATAAAGTTCAACAAGGCCAAAGGCAAGGTGCTGTGCCTGGACCAGGGAAATCCCAGACAAGAGCACAGACTGGGAGATGATCTCACTGAGAACAGCCCTGCCCAGAAGGACATGGAGGTGCTGGTGGGTGAGAGGCTGGACATGACCCAGCCATGGGCACTCACAGCCCAGAGAGCCAAACGTGTCCTGGGCTGCATCCAAAGCAGCGCGGCCAGCAGGGCCAGGGAGGGGATTCTGCCCCTCTGCTCTGCTCTGCTGAGACCCCACCTGCAGTGCTGCATCCAGCTCTGGGGTCCCAGCACAGGAAGGACACGGACCTGTTGATGCAGGTCCAGAGGATGCCACAAAAATGATCCAAGGGCTGGAGCACCTCTCCTGTGAAGTCACACTGAAAAAGCTGGGGTTGCTCTACATGAAGCAGAGAAACCTCCAGGGAGACCTCATTGCAGCCTTCCAGTACTTGAAGGGGGCTTATAAAAAATGGGGAGAGTGACTTTTTAAGTGGGCAGATAGTGATAGTACAAGGGGAAAGGCTTTACACTAAAAGAAGACAGATTTAGATTAGACATTAGAAAGGATTTTTTATTGTGAAGGTAAAAGAGGTTGGAACAGGTTGACCAGAGGCATGGACAAACCATCCCTGGAAGTATTAAAGGCCGTGTTGGATGGATCTTTGAGAAACCTCGTCTAGTGGAATGTGTCCCTGCTCATAGTAAGGAAGCTGGAATTAGATGATTGCTAAGATCCCTTCCAACCCAAACCACTCTGGATTTCTACGAATCTCCCAATGGTTAGAGAAGAGAGAAGAGACTTCAGGAGAAGTCAAAATAAGTAAGATTATAATTACATTATAACAGTCAAATAAAAAGTGATCAAATTTTGTCACCCAGTTCCCAAATGCAGGCAAAAGTGGTGTTCCACATTTTCAAATACTTCTGTAAACTGGAGTGATTATCTTCCCCCTCAATTAGCATTTCTTGTGTAAGCAGACTTTAACGGTATTTGAAGAACGTAGACAGCCCAGACAGCCTGGGATAGGTAAGGTCATAAAATGCATGCAAGCAACAGAGCAGCAGAAAAATACTGATTGGCACCACTGGCATTCAAGCAGTGTTTTGGTTTTAGAGAGAGGTGCAAAATTTAAATTTGTTAACCACGAACGCCTTTGATCATCAAGTGAGCGGCCTACACAAGAGGAATATTTAGTGCCATGTCCCACATACGGCTCCTTAGCAGCCATCCCTTGGAGAGAGCGAATCTCCCCCACTCTTGAAGAAACAACAGTCTGCTTAAGTTTGGAAAAACATGTTTGAATGTAGATCATAATTTCATTTTGCTTTGTTATTCCTAAATGTATTTGGAATGGCTAATACTAGTCTTCTACACATCAGGCAACAAGACCTATAATTCCAGCAGAAATCTTTTGTAAGTATAGAGGGAGAGCTGAATATCCTGTAGAGTCCATGAATATTCTATGGATAGCCAAGTAATCATTCTGCAAATGAAGGTGCTTGTCAGATCAGAACAGTCAGAGCTGATTAAATCATGCTTGTTTTATTGGCATTGTCTCAGCATCGCACAGATTAAAGCAGAAACTAGTTTAATAGGACATGTGAACAAGATTTGACTTTTTTCTTTTTTTTCATTAAGCTAATAAAATGGGATGTTGGCAAAAAAGTTGTGATTAAGCAGACCTGACTCTACTTGACAAACATGATGGTATTTTAGGATTTTTAACAAGGTTCTCAGGCTTTTCAATGTATTTTTGATGTGATGAAGTTCTGCTGAAGGTGATGGCAACGTCCTCCCCGGGCAGAGGTTTGTCCTGACTCTGCTGACCATCTGGACCAAACATAGCTGATGGATGTCAGGTCAGTGTCAGGATGTCAGTTTACACGTATATGTTAGCTTCAGAATCACAGCAAGCATAAACATCAATAAGCTTTGTTTGGGAGCAGAATATATTTGACAAGATCTTAATGTCAGGCGGGAGCTCCATGAAGTGGCAGTGTCTTTGTCACAACCCTGATTTTTCCCTCACATCTGCCTCATTTCTGCACTGGTGTTTCCTTCTCTCCACTAATGTCAGGGACAAATACATCTCATAAAGTAAGTCAGGAAGTTACTGAGCAAAGAACAAATTAAATTTCAAAGAAAATCCATCAATGTAACAATCTGGAAATAAAAACCCCAAAGTCTGCACAAGTGTCATACCCTCTGTTTGAGTTATGAGTCATGCTTCCTTGTCCACAGCACCAAGTTATTTAAGAAGCCTGCTTCACCAGATACTTGTATCTGGAGTTTTTCTAGAAAGTTTAATGGGCTATGTGTGGGAGACAGATCTTCTTAACTCCAGATTACAGATGGAATTCAACCCAGGTCAACTAGCTGACAGCATTTGAAAAAACATCAAGAGCATAAGGCAGCAGAAGACACCAAAAATTCAACAGCATTGCCCACAGTGAGTCTAAAGATTGAATATGAACACTTTTCAAGAGAGAAATAGTATCTCTTCTTAGGCAAGGTAAGAGAGAGAGTGGACAAGTTTTAGGACTTACCTTTCCTTCACCTAGTCTGACCAAGCAGTAAGAAACTTCAAGTCAAAACAAGTCAGACTCAAAGAGGCAGGGATCCAGTCTGAAAGAGACACTGGCCTAGGGTTCAATAAATCATCCTCATTTCCCAACCACTCCTAGACCTCCTCTGCCCTGCAAATGCAGAAGATTTGTTTAACTCTCTGCACCTGGGAACCGTCATGTCTCTCTGCCATGGCTATCAGTCAGCTTCTCCTCTTCCCTCAGTACCTTTGCCTATTTTATTCATTCTTCCGCTCCTTCCCAACAGACTCACATGCAAATGCTTTATGAGGGAAAGGAGGATGAGAGAAGACTGCACAGGCCATGTTTTTGCTTATTTTCATAAAGCATTTGGAGAGTTAATCTTGAGGCCTTTTCCCTTGATCCAGGTGAGGTGAAAAATGGTGAATGAGTTGGGAATTTACTGAAATACTTGCTAAAAATACTGCAATAATTGATGTTTTTTTCTTACTGAGTACTTCACATTCATCTTATCTAGCATTCCTGTAGCTATTGCAGCACAGCTGAAGATGCTGCCTCCACTGTCTTCCTGAAGAACTGGAGTTCGAGTCTTCCTTTTTCATACTGCTCTCATACATGGAATAAGTAATTACAAGTAATTACATGAGCCTCTAACTAAGCATGTCAAAGTCATCCTGGATGTATCTTGGACTTTGGACTTTGACAAGGTTAAACTCAGATAATTTAACTGATGCAAACACCACTGGCCCTCATGTCATGCACTCCCATTCAGGCTAGATATAAAATGAAATTAGGATATGCTCTCACAAACCCACATGGAGCAGTATTATGTACTGACTGCCAGCTGTTTGTTACTCCCCACAGTGTAAGGACTATCTCTCTAAGCCGAAGCAGGTGCTGAACTGAAACAAGCACCCCCATACAGGGGGATACTCAACCATCTGAACCACCACGTTTTAAAGACATAATAACTGGTGTTGTCATAAGGCTGTAGGTGGACAAGATTTGATGCATTGGCAAAAAATGAACTATTACTATTTAGGAGCTCTCACATAAGCCAAGCCCAGCTAATGGTTTTTAAAAATACTCTTGCTGGGTGGTGAGGGACAGCTTTGTGAGGTAAATAGTCCTTTAGTATAATTTTCTCAGAGGCTGTATAGAGCACGGTGTTATTCGGCAATGTCTTTCACACAAATTACATCATCTTTAATTTGTTGCACTTGCTTTGCCCTGAGGGCACTGTGAGATCCCTGTGTTGTGCTTTACTGCCACTCATGAGGGTTTATGTCCTGCTCTGACTCCTAAGGGGCCAGTCACCTGGCCATCCCAGATGGGACCTCTGCAAAGCTTGGTCCTTTGCTTCTCTGTGCCAGGGAACTGCAAGCCCCATTGGAGGAGAGCAGCTCTATCTCTCCCATCTCATTCTCTCAGTGAAACTGCAAGTGAATGGCTCAGTGAACTTCCAAAAGGAGCTCTCACAAGGCCAGGCAGTAAAACAGAAGGAAGGGATCACATCTAAAGTCCAGCTACCTGTCACACAGGCTTTTTGGTGAGAATTGAAAGGAAGTTAGCTGTTTTCTCAAGGAAAAGGATACCAGAGCACCCTCTGTGTTCTTGTTCCCTGCTACAGTTGGACATTTGAGGTATATCTGTAAAGCTTTTGTCACCTGAAGCTGGGTGTACACCAACCGTGTGCTATGGGATAGACTTCCATTTATTATGGTATAGAAGGGTATGGGCACATGGAAGGTCCTGGATACATTTTGATGAGGTGACTCTCACCATATACTAAGTGTTGCTGGAACAGCTGAAGCCTCAAATGTTGCCTGAGAGTATATTATTTGTTCTTTCCTGACAGGAACCAAATATAGGGCTGGCAGGATAAAGATACATTGAGATGGTTCTCATGGAAACCAGGTGAAAAAATAGCATAGACAGCTGAAGGGGACACTGGAGGAAACTGAATAATAGTGACAGGTAGATGCTAATTGCCAATCAAAATTTAATTGAGATAAACAGCTGGTTTTCCACTACTGCTGGTAGGAATGAGTCTGGATAAGTGTGAAAATCAACAAGTATGCACAACAGTTTTGTCAACAGAGGTGATGTGAGACAGTTTTAGTGTTTTCGGTGCAGACAAAAAAACCAAAGAAGGGAGAATAGTGAGACAAGCTGAGAAGACCAGAGGAGGGAAGTCAAGCTGGCACAATGAAGAGGCCTTGGTTCAGAGAGTCAACTGAGGAGAATATGGGGGACCAAATATAAAAAGACAGAGTAACTGGAAAAATCAGGACACAAATAACACACCCCACAGACATAAAGGGAGCCTGGGTGGTTATTTGGTCATTGCTGGACATAGCGATGACCAAATAACTTAGGCCATGAAAGTCCTTGAAGTCTCAGACAGTATCTCAAACCCACCTGGGATAGTGTTCCCATTAAAGATTAGTTGGGTTAAGAAGCTCCTACCCTACTGTCTTTAAGATTTAGATGTCCTCAGCATCTAATAGCAGTAAGGGCTGCATGGCAAACAGCCACCACCAAGTGAAAAGTATCTCAGAGTGACCTCCAGAGCCTCTTGCAATGACAAGTCATGGAAGAAGGTGCAACTAAAGTGTGCCAGCCTGGAGAAATGAGGTCCAGGGTGGCAGAGCTGGAAGGAGAGAGACCTACTGCAGGACAGGTACTTCTTGAATAAGCCAAACAACATGTAAGCAAATCAGACCACTGGACATGGCTCTAGGTATGTAGGAGGTGGACTGGCAGTGCATTTGACAGGGTGGGAATGGAAGGTGGGTCTTGAAGACCACTCAAAGCTGAACACTCTTCAGAAGAAGCCTCCACCCCATGCTTTAAGGGAGAAGCTTGCCAGCACTCCTGAGGAGGGATGGAGCTGTGGCCTCCACTGTTTCGAAGCTTGTATTCAAGCTGAGTTCCTATTTCTGCTACAAGGTGCCTTCCAGACCTTCACAATCTTCAACACTTATTTCTGATTTTCTCAAGAGTAGCTCTTCTCAGAGACAGACCGTTCAGGCTGCTCCTCCAAGACAAGAGGTCAGTTGCTGAGATTAATAAGCCACAGAGGACTGGACATGTCTTCATTGTATAGTTCTATTCCCCAGCAAAAAAAAATTTATTTCAGCAAGGCCTTTTTGTGAAGGTCTAATAACTCTAAGCTAGAGCTTTTGCTGCAATAGCAATGTCATTTCAAGAAATCACTTTCCTAGCCAGCCAGTGTCTGGATCAGCTGAGGCTTGTGCAATTTTCTATTTACCATGATTCTAGTTTCCCTCAAAGGGAGAAAAATGAAGGGGACAGCTGTGTCCACAACTCACTGGATGTCTGTAGCAGCTGCAGCAGTCTGTGGGTCTGCCCAGGCTCACAGGCAGAGGAAAGGAAACTTGTGACTATGGGACTCTGCACTAGCGCACCACATAGAGGAGGAGAGCAGATACCTTGTATCCCTCTTCATGGTTGTTTATACCCAGACAGATCTAACCACAATCCATCCCCGAGTTATAAAACATTGCTCGAGCAAAAGTGAATGGCATTTCTTAGCCAAGGTAATTAGATTTCAGCAGTCTCAGCCAACAGGGCAGTACTGTCTACTCTGTAGAATACTAACTCCAGAAACTGAAGTCAACAAACAACACTGCAAAAAGTCTTGCTTGAAATAATATGTATTAATATAGGAACATAATAAATAATAAATACTGTTAATACTGCTGTAAATAATGTATCATGCTAGATTTGTGCAATAAATAATGCATAAATATATAACCATCTTTTGAAATACCATAAAATTAGCAACTGTGAGCTTAACCTATTGATATGCTCCAGGAGAAGAAACCCACAGGTTATTCAGAGTCTGAATCACTGTGGCATTGTGATAGTGTAGCCGAGAGTAACACCAGGAGCACCGCATGAGGATGCAAAGGAGCAGAGTGTTGCCTGGTGTGTCACAAAACAAACAGTAATGCACTTCTCAGTTTTATGTTCAGGGCTAAAGGTCAGTTGATCTACTGGGTGTGCTATGTTTCTTTGTTTGAAAAAGTTAATTTATTGCTGATTCAAGGCCTTGAGCTAGTTGTTTTCTGACAACTAAGATCAAATAGAGCAACACAGGCAGCCAGCAGGTTTAGGAGAACAGAAAGATCATTCCTGTGGTAGAGCTGCACAGAATTATTCAGGGCTATATCAGGGAGACATGTTTTGGCTCCATTCCCAGAGTCCTCATGACATCTTTTATCTCAAGGCACCTTACAAATTTGGGCCAATTAATATGCAGGCAGTCCCTTTGCGGTCAGCCTGTTTTATTTGGTTTTGTTTCCAGAGGGAGAAAGTGGTATGCTGGGGCAGCTTGCTAAAGATTCCCACTCTTCTTTAGAATGTGCTAGCATGGACTAGTTAGTGAGGCCATCGTATCTATGGCCAGAATTTCTGAAGATCATCATCAAAATGTTCTGTACTTTTCAGCAAGTCGTGCCACACAGTTTTCAGGGCTAAGTGACAGGGGAGCACTAATGAGAAAAATGTCTGAATGATTAATTCAAAAACTCAGCAAGACATTACTAGAAGAAAAGTATTTACATAGCTTTAAAAAGTCATGGGCAGTTTTCAAAACTGGCCTATGATTTTTCAAAGGCATTTGAGTTAAAGTTGCAGGTGTGTTCCTGGCAGTATTTTCGTGAGCATGTAAGACAGGGAAGTAGCTAATTCCTTTCTCTCAGGCAGAGCTGTTAATTGTGGAAAGGTCCTGTGAGAAACTCAGAAACTAATCATGTGAAAACACCACTTGTCACTAAAAGCCGGGTCAAAAACATGTGCTTCTCTCTTAAATGAGCAGTGAATTCTGTGACTTCCAGCTCTCCTAAGCAGCAAAGGGAATGGAAATCTCCAATATTGTTTCAGGATGTTTACTTTGCAGCCATGGAAAGAAGCAATGTCCTTTACAAAACCATGTAGGCAGCAATAAGGTGAATTCAATATTGTGATTCACTAAATCTCAAATCCCATAAAACTAGAAAGGGGGAGCACTATACAGAGATTAGTTTAAAGCAGATGAAAGGAAACATTTCTCTACAAGGTGGTGTAGAGCGTTGGGTTCGGTAACCGGGCAGAAACACTAAATAAGTGTAGTGGTTTAACTTTAGATTTTAATACATACTTACTTTTGGTGAGATAAAAATTAGGAGAATGCAGAAGCAGGCACAACTTACAGACTGTTAATGAGTTTATTAACAGATTTAAAAGACAGAAGGAAAACAAACTTGCTGTGGTATAGTACATTTCTTCTATGAATCTCACAGTTTTTTACACTGCAAGCCATAGATCATCACATGGGGTTATTAAGGATGAATTATGTTGCCTTAAACACAAAGGTTTATTTTTTGCCCCTAGTCTCTTAAAAGCTTTTTCTCTCTGTGCTTTTAAGCAGCCCGGCATGGGCACTTTTACAGCCTTCACGGGCTACACATGAATGTCCATTCCCCCATGTACTTTAAATGGTTTAAAGAAATGCACAGTTCGATATTACAGTTCCTTACCACGGCACGATAGAGATATTTTAAACTGCGCGCGCGATAACGCGGCACCGCCCTCTCTTCTCCTCCGAAGCCATCTTAGCTCCGTCCCACGTGACGTGACTCACAGAACTCACTTTTTCTTCGGGCTCCGAACTTGCTGTGATACTGCTTGGCTCCACGGTGGAGAGGGACCTCCGCTCCCTCTCTCTGTGCTGCCGGCCGCACAGCATCTGCTTCAGTTCGGAGCAAAAATACTCTGGCTGTAGGCGGGGGCTTCTTCTGGCTCCCGCTGGCTCAGCGTGGTGCAATGGCGTAGTGAAATGAGGGTCCTGCCGGTCCCAAAAGCCACTCAGACGGCTTCAGACGCATCTGCAGCGCAGAGGCAGCTCCCCCCTAACAACCCAGGGTCCGTACCGCGGCGCTGGGAAAAGGGGAGGGGGGGGCAGAGACCCCGGCCCGGCCTGGCGGGACCTGGAGGCTGGGGCCACCCCCCCACTTTTGGCAGGCGAGCTGGAAAGGAAGCTTAAACTCTGCCTTCCCGCGCGGTTTAAATATGGAAATTTAGAGAAGCGCTATTGGTTTAAAATATTGCCTGTCAATTCAGGGTCAACCCACTACAGGTGGGCATAGGAATTTGCTGCTACAAGAGATGGCAGAAGTGGACAGTGTCAGTGGGCCCCATGTGGGCTTGAGCAAATTGGAGGGTAGAAGATCCTCAAAGGGCTGCTAGAAGAG
Organism: Struthidea cinerea; assembly: GCA_013397865.1. NCBI lineage: Eukaryota > Metazoa > Chordata > Aves > Passeriformes > Corcoracidae > Struthidea > Struthidea cinerea. The sequence goes on from VZTI01003214.1 coordinate 194,355, forward strand.
CTGTGTGGGGAGATAGACTCTGGATCCCTCCCACCACATACCTCTCTTCTGGGGAAGTGTGTGGAAATCTGCATACAGGGGCAGGTGTTGGCCAGGCAGGTCATGGCCAGGCTCACAAGCCCTCCCAGTGCAGCATCACAAAAGACAAAATACAGGGAGGGATGAATTGTCTCTTGGATCGAGCAGGACACTTCTTACGGCCTCGTGTCATGGTGCAAGGCAGGTCAGCAGAGGAAGCACCGGCATACCCCCCTACAAGAAGGAAGCAGCTACGTCTGGTTACGTGTGCTACAGTCCTCATTCAGCGTCAGCATTTGATGAGAGGACCGCAGTGTCAGAAAGCAAGCCACGCTGGCTGGGGAGGCAGCACGAGCTCTGACAGGGACAGGGCTGCCAGAGCACTCACCACCCTCTGGGTCTGCTGCTAAACCCTCACCACAAAACAGGCTCTCAATTCATGCGTCAGAGCATAAATGGCATTGCTGCTCTGCCTCAGTGGGGCACTCATTTCACCTTGCTCACACTGAGCTTGGCTAGTCTAGACACAGTCAGGGTTGCCTTGGAAGGGAGCCAGGCTCAAGTTCCTCCCACCAAAGACTCAGCTCTGACACTGATGAGCTAAAAAGCTTTTGGAGCCAGCTGTGGCTGGCTCTAACCCGCCTTGGCTAACTGAGGTCAGTCAGTGAGTTACCAAATTAAGCTTTGTCTTGTCTGTATGCCTTTCTCAATTAAAACTGGACAGTTTTTATTCTGTATGAGGCAAAACCAGACCCCGATGCCAAGGCTAGTGACAATTGCATAGTCCATCAAGGACGTACCATCCACAGAAACCCATGATCTGAAGATTGCTTTCTTGGAATTTCCTCTTAGGTATGATTCAGACAGCCAGTCCTGGGGGCAAGAAAATGGCATTTTTCCATCTGGAACTATTCCAATTGGGCTTTGAGATTGCTGAGTCTCTCACTGCTGGATTTGTAGTTCCTGCCTAGACCCTTCCCATTCCATCACCTATAGAAAGCAGAAATGAAACCAAGTAATTTGTCCTGCTCTCATTCTAGTGTCTGAGGAAGCACAACACCTCAAAAGGCTGTGGCAAGCAGGGGAAGGCTCAACATGATCACCTCTGCTGCTGGCTCAGCCAACACCCCAAATATCCTGATAGTCAGGATATAAATTGTCTTATTGTCAACTGTGAAGACTTAGAGCAGTCCAGCAGGCAGGTATCTTGCAGTGGGGTGAAGGACACTGTGCCAAGGTATGACATTCATCAAAGACTGACCTGGCAGCTGGGACACCACTCAGAGGCACTGATAGGCCTCAGAGCAACAGGAAAATAGCCCTGAAAAAGGGTGTATTTGTGCAGGACAGGAGTGCTTGTGGAGCTGGGGACGAAGCATCATGGAAAGAAGACCCATCAGCCAAAAATCTCTTCAATGCAGTCTTGAGGGAAGTGAATGAGACATAGAGTTTTGCAGAGAGATGTCAGAAGTATTGAAGTTTGTAAACTGAGTGATCAAAGCATGAGAAATTTGAACCAGCTCCACCAGTTTTGTTTAGTTCAGGAAAGGTTTCCCGAAGGGAAAGCTCATTACACTGCTGATTCCTGGCAGCTCCACCTCCTCTCTGTACCAGAGGCATGCACCATGCACCATGAAGGATGGGGATTTGTATGGTCATTGTGAGTAAGTACACTCTACATCTGGCTTTCTTCCACCCCCTGCCACGCAAGAGTGTGATCACTGACACTGTTGCCATGAAAAGCAGGGGCTGGCTGTGTCCCTGGATTGTCCCTGGGGTTCCCTGCAGCCAAACTCTGGGGAAGCAGGCATGCTGTAGCTGTTGTGCCTCGACAGGTAGAACCATGACTTCCCCGAGGGTTAGCACAAAGTGCAGGCAAGGCCCAGAACCCCTGCTTTCCATGCTGTCAGGTTTCAGTGATAAATTAACTCAGCTGCTTAAGATAAACTTCAGCCTACTGAAGCTGGTGGGAACTTTGCTACCAAATGAATGGTGCTGAGATATCACCTAATGAATGCAGGCGTTTTTGAGGTAAATTGATCTTCTTTTTCCCTGAGATGAAGACTTTTTAGTGTATTTTGAAAGGGAACCACCTTTGCAGGGAGAATATAAGAAAGGGACGAAAAGAAAACCTTGATATTTGTTTCATTTGAGCCTGTGTGCAAATTTATTATTAACTTTTAAGAACTCCACAGCAAATTACTTATTTCTGAAACACCTTGGGATGTATGTTAAGATGCAGTTCTAATTTTTCTTGCAGTGATGTTTGATCTTTCTGACTATTGCAGCTTGCTACCACTGGGTCCGCTAAAACTTGGGAGCAAAAACACTGTGGGATTGTTCCTGCGTTGTAGTTTTGCTCCTTTTTTAATTTTGGATCTAGTCCTAGATGTAGCAAAATTATTGAACTTGGTTTTGCTTAGGTCTCTAATTTCTGTAACTCCATTACTGCGTAGCAGGGCACCATATAGGCACAATAAATAAATAATACAACACTGAGGGCTGTAACAAATCACAAAATACATTATTAAAAAATTAAGAAATAAATATCACTCTCTTACTTAAACAGAGATTGATTTTATAATGTGGCATGCTGAGGAGAGCTGCTGGAAATAATATGTGGGCCTGGGGACTGTAATGGGTGATTTTCTCCCCCAGTTAGAAAAATTTAAAAAACCCAGTGAATGGATGTATTTGTCAAACAGAAACTGAGCTCCACGTTCATGGCCCACGTAGGGCGCAGTGCTTGCTTCAGTCCTTTGGTTCAGTAGGATGGTGCATCTGCACAGCAAAAACACCAAAACGACACAAGCTGGTGCCCAAGGCTTACTCTTTACACCTTAAACTCTGCAGCGGGATACATGAAGAGGTTTCAGAAATGAGGTGTAGGCAGTGCCCTCCCTTGGTTGCTGGGACACCTCTCAGTGGTTTTTCTCAGACCTTGGGAGAGGGTCCTTGGAGGGGATGGAAACACACCTGGGACATGATACGCTGAGGATCCAGTGTGGGTCCCAGCAGGCCCGGCTTCTTTTCTACATCCTTGGCAGAGATTTGATCACTGCAGGGCACAAGGAGGAGCAAGCAAAGGTTTGTTTGCTCCACCTTGTGCCCCGCAGTGATCAAACCTTTGCCCGGGTTGCGGCAAAGTGGCAGAAATATGGAGCACTGCTGAATGATCAACAAGTCTGTCTTGTTTTTTAATGGAAGGAGGGAACCATATGCTCAGTGCCTCATTAAAAGTCTTACAGCAGAGTCAAGCCCTAATCACATTACAGATGCCCTTTCCTCCTTGCCTCAGGCACCTTCTTACCCTTCCCCATGAGCAGGAGAAAAGAGTCACTCAGGGAGCTGGGCAATTCACTTCTGCGCAGTGGAAGGACCTGTGGCACATCCCCACCTTGCTCACCGCGGCACTCCTCACCACGTACATGCTTCTTTTAGAGTACAGCATCCCTGCTGTGAAATCCCAGAGCTGTGCACAGTCATTTTGAGTACAGCTGTTGTCCATAGCTGAATTTTAAGAAGTAACACGGGAACTTTTACACCTTTTTTTTTTGGTCAGTAGAACTGCTTTATGCAGCATTTTACCCATCCATTGTCTCTGCCTCCTTCCAGTGCTGAAAACCTTCAGGAAGGATTTCCAGCCTCCCTGAATAGCCTGCTTCTGTGCTGAACTCCACACCTAGGAAAGAAATTTTCCTGATGTTTACTGTGGCCTTCTCAAGGCAGAGCTTGCAGCCTATGTTGTTTTCTCTATCATCTTTCAGGAAGAGTTTGTCATGTTTCTACATCCCCTTTGAGCTGTTGTAGGTGATCACTCCTTTGGCCCCTTCTCTTGTGATTGAACATCAGCTCCGCAAGCCTCCCCTTGGCAGCCATGTCTATCCTGGCAGCATTCTCCTAGACCTCATTTCCAAATCCTTCCTTAGCCAGGCTCTATTCTGGGAGAGCAGTAGCACTGAGTAGAGGGCAATGAAAGCATCCCTTGATCAAAAGCCTTACTCCATCTGATGCACTTCAGTGGGCATCTGGCCTTGCTCACAGCAAGTGCCTCTACCTGCAGTCCACAGCAAGTCCTTTGGTCTACTTCAGCAGGGTGGTGACACATCCTGGCACTCCCCAGCTGTCCTGTGCTTCTGACTGTCCTGCCCAGTGGACAAACCCTCTGCTTCTCATGGCTAAGCCTCATGGGGCTACTGGTGGCTTGAACCTCTGGTGTGTGGATTGACACCCTGAGGTGTCTTACCTTCAAGGTAATTCTAGACTGAAGTGCTGCTGTTCCCTGCCTAGGCTAATCTTCCTCATTTATTGTCACCTGCAGATTTGCTGTGAGAGGGGGTTTCTGTGTCACCATGCAGGCCACTGCTGATGAACATACTGAACAGCTTCACAGAAACTAGACCCTTCTCATGGCTGGGCTTCAAGAGGCTGCATTTCAATCTGTTACCCATACTGGAGGCTGAAGAATGGCAGCACAACCTCACCAACCTCACCAGGACAGTGCCCAGCTTTACCAAATACAACCATCTATTTCCCCGTTCCCTTCCTATTCCTATTCAGCTCTTACCCTCTGCACAGTCTTTCTCTTTGTGAGACAGAGTTGGGTACTGCATCCCTGTACTGAATTTTCTGCTAAGAGTGCCATGGAGAGGGTGCAGCGTGGTAGTGAGGGTGGTCTTCTGTGAGAAGGACTAATGCCTCAAGAAGAAGACAGACACTATTTGCCCCTGGACAGCAGGGGTACTGAGCTGCTCTCCAGGTTCATTCAAAGGACAGAAATTACCTCTTTTATATGTAACTACTATTGGCTTGCACCTCTGTTTGGTCTTCGTGTTAAAGTTGGTCTCTTTGGTTTACAAAATGAAACAGAGCTGAGTTGTAATGTGCATAACCAAAATGGGGGATCATGACGTAGAGGATCTTTAGCCAAGCCAGCAAACCTCCTATTCACTCTGCTATATGATTATGAGCTGGAAAACACTGACGTATAAATACCTTAAAGTAGAACTGCCTGCAGGCTATTTCTGTTCTCCAGTGTCTATAGACAGGCCTGAACCAGCTTTACAATAGCCAGCTCGGCTATTGCAAACATTGCAGTTGTGTGTGGAGGCCACCTGACACAAATCAGTCCCATGGATATTCCCTCATCTCCTGCATGAACTCCTCTACTGCCCCAACTGTGTCACCAGTGGTGCCTTCCACAAAGCTGTCTGGAAGCTGCACGGCTGCACAGAGTAGAGGTGCCTCCTGCACCTCTGGAGCAAGGCTATGGCATCCCCATATGCAACTCAGGTTTCATTTCCTGTTCCAGAGAGGTGGCCAAGAGACAGCACCTTGAGCTGTAGGGGTTATGAACAACAGCCACTACTGACCTCACTGGACTCATGGGAGAGTTGGATAACTGGTCTACAGCTCCTTCCTGCTGTTGCTGTTTCACAGCTCCTCTTTTATCCTGTGGTGAAGCTGCATTTCTTCATGGTACCACAGACATTTTTAATGTTGCTTATGCCTATGCAAATAGCTCCACTATTTACCTAGGAAGCAGAAGGATTAAAGGGATTGCTTTATTTACTGCTACCCAAATGCTCTACATCAGCAGCATCATTTTTATGTATTCATATAGCTACCATTTAACCACTCACAGACAGTTCCTATATGCACTAGAATTGGGATGTATTTTATAGGATGACTGCCGCTGACAGTGCACCAATCCTGGCAAACCTTATGGTAACATATTATGGCAACAATTCATCACAAATGTCCCTTTGTTATGAAACCATTTTTGCTTTGAACTCTGTGTGTTGCAGCATTGAAACAGACAGCATGACACCAGCTTCTCAGGAACCCTGATGTGACATGTATTTCTCCTCTTCTCTTTTCACCTCCCATCGTCCTGCAGGGAAACACACCACCAGCAGCATCTGAAGGGATGGACTTGGTTATTTTTGATGTTACTAAAGAACAGAAGAGAACATATTACCCTTTGTGATGTGAATGGTAACTAAGATATTTGAAGGGTATTTATTTGACACATGAATTAAATTTCAGGGCTTCAAAAATAAACATGATTGGAAGTTCAAAAAGATACTTTTCCAAGTGCTATTTTTGCAAGGTTTTTATTTGCTGAAACACCTTTGTTTTTACAGGGATGATATTTAGCTGTAATGTGAAAACATATACTCTTTAATGGGTCATTCTAAAATTCATTAACTGCTTTGGTATAAGGTATTTATCTGAGGGGCTGTCTTGAAGGACCAGAGCCTCTTAAGGTAGGGTTTCTGCTTCATCTCAACAATATAAGAGCAGGGTCAGGATGATTCTCCATGTGATGGAAGCCTGCAGTTTTCAGTGATCAAGGACAGAGGCTGTCACTGCAGGACCAGTGTCATGCTGCGTGTCCTGCCAGCTTTTGGCCACAAAGGCTTTGGCACCTTGACAGCACCACGTTGTGAGCCGCCTGGGTTAACCAACCCAGCAAGCTTCTTCATGGGGCATACAGCATCTGTAAATAATGTAAATGCCACCCAGCCACCCAGGCCTGACACAAAGGGAAGGGCCATGACTGGAGGAGAGGATCAACATGCCTTCTTCCGATCCTTACTGTGGTCTCAGGCTGTTGTGTCTGGCCAGCTTGGGGAGGTCAGGCCAGAAACATGGCAGGGGTGCAAGGATGTAAAGAGAGACAAACCTGTTCACATCCTGATTTCAGCTCCATGAGAGTCATCTCTATCTCAGGATGTCCTGAGAACATTGTTCCTTCACCACAGGCACAGTCGTGCATGGACGTGGGGCTGAACAAGATGAGCTGGCAGTGTTGGCTAATGCAGCTGCAGCAGTCAGCTCTCTGAGAGTGGGGTGCAGAGGTCTGGCAGCAAGGACAGGCCTTTTTGACTCATCCTTGTCTCTTTGCACTGGTTCCTGTAACCAGTGGAGCTGCTGTTGCAAAAGACTGTGTAGACCAACACCAATTTTTAAGCACATTTAAATTGAAGGTCATGGCTCCAAAAGCACCCTGTTGATCTTTCAGCTGTTTGTGCTCTATATCCCTGTTCATAGCCTGGAAACAGATGTGGGCACTATGTACTTCTTTCCTCCCACCTCTTCCTACCCCCTCTGCAGTTCCCACATGACAGGACAGCTGTCTGGCAGCTTCTTGCCTTTTTCTTGTATGTGAATCCCTGTAGTCCTGTTCTCTAGCTCAGGAGCAACACACAGAGATATCCAGGGGTCTCCCATGACAAAACCAGCACCCAGTCCTGCTCTGCCTGTGCCACTCTCCTTTTCCTTTTGCAGTCTCACTTCCCCATCTCACCTTGTGACTTTTGCCTCCTGCAGAGACTCTGAAGCCAGCAATGAGGCTGCCTCACATTCAGGTGCAAGTGGCAGGGCAGATCTTTTCAGCCTGCATGGGAGATGGCAGCAGCAGCAGCAAGGACTTTGTGGGAGGCTTTGCTCGGGGGCAGTTTGAAGCTCACCTTTGTGCTTGCCTGGTTCTGTTGACTGTGGGGAGTGAGCCCATACTGGCATGAAACAGACCAGAGTGAGAAGACAGCAGATCCTGTCCTTTGTTCTCTGTCCTGCATGATGGCTCCTAATTGCTTTCCAGCATTTTCCCTTTTAATATTAACACCAGTGTTTATTAATAAAGACAGTGTCACTTGTTTTATCAGAGCCAAGATGGCCAGACATTCTGGAAGTGAAATAGGCAAAATCAATTCCTTTTTACCTGTTTTGCATTCACACACTCACTATCCTTATTGGGCCCTCTGCTTCTTTACAGTTTCAGAAGAGAAGGAAATTTTGTTTAGCAAATTATCTTTTGTGGTGGCCAGTGAACGTTACAAGGGAGAGCAAGCGCTCAGTAAGACAAGACCCTAGTACCACAACAACCTGTTTAGGTTAGGGTGACCAGAAAGGCTTCTCCCAGGATGCATTGTTCTGTCATGATAACCAACCCCAGTTTGGCTTCCCCAGTTGGCTGTTGGCCTCTGCCCCTTGTTACTCCCCCAGAGCTTCCCCACTGGTCCCTGTTCCCTAGTCCCGCCTTTTCCCCGGCCCCGGATAAAACCCGGGTTCGTGGCTGTTCTTGTCTTTGCCTCTGGAACCTTTGACAGCGTGGAAGCGATAAATGCTCTTGTTGGAACATACGCAAGGACCCTTCCTGCCTCTTTTGCCACCGACTTGATGCTGAAGCTAGCTGTGCGTTTGTGCGTGCATGCATGTGACCCCACAGAGCCGGACAGAGACAGTAATAATCTTTGAGTTACCCTTTTTTTGGAGAAGCCAGGCATACCTTTTTGGACTTCTCTGTCATGGGGTGACACATGAAATAATGCACTAAGTAATTTGATCTGGCAACTAAAAGCAAGGCATTAATAACACTAACAATGATCATGGACAGAAAATGAATTCTCTCATAGCTACACTGGTACTGTAAATGAAGTATCACCGGTGCTTAAAAACCAGTTGTGATGCGCCAAACTGTCTCAGAAAACCTTGAGAACTTTGTAAACATGCTGACAAGCGCAGTACTGCACCCTGGGTGTGAAGGACCTGAGAGCTTGCTATACAGTTTAATCTGCAGTCACTGGGAACATCAGCAGGGGATTGTAGAACCACTGTGTGAGTAGATTACATCAGTATTCACCTTTATACATCACCAGCAACTTCCTGTTAGCTTTAATGAGTCTCCTCAAATGTAATGCTGCATGGCATCAGGTAATGTTCTCTGTGACTTCTGAGGGCAATGGTGAGGGGGAACTCCTCAAGTTACCAAGTATGAGACCTCATTTCTGAAGTTAACCCATGTTCACAGCTTACAGCCTTTATATCAATTCTGACTTTCTCTCTTACACACACACAAAACCAAAATAAAATATAAAACCTAAACCAAACAAAAAAGCTGAAAAACAAATTCTGGTTTTCCTTTGTGTTATTCCAAAATTAAATTTCTTAATGGGCTATAATAAAGCATGCTGAATTTTTTCCCTAACCTCAGAGCACTAGATGGGAGAGGCCAGTACCAGCCATCATGGCCAGTCTGATGCTATCACAGGCTGTCACATCATTGAATCCATCTCATTGACTCACATTACAGAGAACACAAGAACTTGATTGACTGAGAAAATTTACTGGAGAGTAGTGAATGAAGAGAGAATGAGGACAAAACAACAATTCACGTATGTATAGTGGAACAGAAACAGAGCAGCCTTTATGGTCATGATGCTGTCATACAATGCATGAGTCCAACAGGTCTGTCAGGAATGTTATGCCTGTCTCCCGGCTATTTACACGTCACGGCCATAAAAGTGTGCGTAAGAGATACACAATAAACACTGTCCTCAGAAAGCTGTTTTGAGAGTCATGAAATCAATTTGCACATGAAGCAGCAAGGTTAGAGTTTCATGGTCATTCAAATCTGATTTTCTCTGCCTGGTCATCCTGGTAGAGTAGATCAGGTAAATGTCTTGAGGGCACCTTGCCAGCAGTCTGATGTGGCCCATTGCAAGTCCCAGCTTCACAGCACCCACGTGTCCTTCTCATTTGTGACTGAAGACAGAGTGAGAGTTCCTCCACTGCGTGTGTGCCCACCCTGCTGCTGGATAGGCTGGGGTATTGCTGTTTGCACTCCCTCTGACAAAATGCACGCTACGGAAATTAGGCTTTACTCACAGCCTGGCCTATGATGGGTGAGCTTCCACCCTTTCTACCATTACTTTACTGTTTTCTTCCCATTATTTGGCCCTTCCTTGTCTAGCACCATTTTCACAAGAGAGCTCCTTGTCCTCTACCTGTCAATACAGATGGCTAATTAGGAAAAGTTGTTTTTGTGGACCAACTGGCTCAGTTGGACGCCAAGTTGAGAGCAGGAGTGGGGTCTGTCAGCAGGCTGCAGTGACTCAGCAGAGTGAGTCCCTGCTACATAACTTGGATAACAACCTCAACCTTTTTGGTGGAAATGCATGGAAAAGATTTGAAGAAAATTGCACAAAATTCTTCCAGCTCATTAAAATGAAACCAGTACTTTGGAACAACATTTCTGGGAGAAGAGCTGCTTTAGTTTTCACAGGTTTGCAGAACAGGAAGTATTTGTCACCCTGAACAAGATGTGAAAAGTATTTTTAACTTGTTTAATTACAACTGGCATTCCTGCAGCACAGCCAAATGCTAGAGGTGATCAGCTCTCTGAAAAGTGATCGTTACCAGACTGGCACTTTGGGAGCCCTGCAGGGGGAACTGTAAGCCAGTTTCCAACCCTCTTTCTTCATTAAACCAGCTTTAACAGCTAAGCTCCCTGCTTCATTTGAAGTGGCTGAACAGTAACTATTTTACTCAAAACAGCATTAAAATCAGGAATAACTTGGTTTTTACTGTCAGACAGTGTCTTTCTGCTTAGCAATGATAAGAGAATCATAACCTTTGCCATAAAGTGGTTATCACCATCCAGTTCTAGTTATAAACCATATATATACATGCACACATATATGAATTCCACTTGTATGGTTTGGGGTGAGAAGTGCTTCTTATCTTCCAAACGCTTACAACAAGACAACAATTTTTCTCTTTCTGGACTAATTGCTGTTAAACGCACTCCCAGTGGGCAGTTTAGGACTGTGCTGGATAATAAATTGTCATGGAAATAGATCATTTGGGGATCTGTCCCTATATTCATTATGATTCTAGGACCTCCCTCCCAACATCAACAGGCAAGTGTCAGTTGCTTCTGTCTCCATGTGGCTGCTTCCTCATCACAGTGATGTTTTCCTCACTCCTGGAATAAAATAGGACTGATAACAGAAACTAAGAGCTGTGAATTGCTGTCCCAGGCAGAGATTCTTTGGCACATACTGTTGGGTCATGGTCATGATTGCAAGCCATCTCTGAGGCTGGAAGTAGCATGCATGCACACACACAGGCATCAGGGTGACATGATTATGGGTTAAGTCCCTATACACGGTGAGAGGTCTCCTTAGTGGCTGTCCCATGAGGAAGCCAGGCAGCTCCCAGCAGCATCCTCCTGTGTTGCTGCACTCCCTGCACAGGTGCCCCAGGGCACACAGGGACAAGCAGAGCCATCTGACACAGTGCTGTGCCATCAGGCAGAGCTGCGCCTGAAGCTGGGCTGTGCTAAAGCAGAGGTGAAGTAACTTGAAGGCTGTTGCCAGGAGCTGCTCTGACTGGGATGCCATGAGAGTGGAAGGAAGGTGTTAGTGATCACAACCATTTTTCCACAGGAGAGCTAGGAAAACAGTTCCTGAACTATGGACAAACTGAGCATTTCCCTGGACCAATTTTCCAGGCTGGGTGTTTTCTTTATTAGCATCCATCATTACAGACTTTCTTTCCCCTTCAGACTTATTGTTTCAGCTTTAACAAGATTGTAAAGTGTTAAAATTACTAAACGATGGACCAGATCCATAACTCTTTAACACCTATTAATTCACCCTGTCTCTAAAAAGGGAACTGCCACTCTACAACAACATGACCGGATCAGTATCTCTCTAGTACCTCTACAGTAGCTTTTGTATCATACTTATTTTCTACAAAAAATGCAGTCTGTTTTTCAAATAAGACTTTGTGATTTATAAGTTTGCCGCAGCAATCAATTCAAGTTACAATGTCTTCTGTCATTATTACATTTTTATTGTAAAAAGTAATACATTTTGCCATTTGCTATTCTGGTTACAGTCATGAAGAACTTGTTAAGAATGAATACATTTTGGACCACTTTGTCCTCATTATAGCTTTAAGATATTCTCAATAATGGATTCATTCAATGCCACTTTTCACAATTTATCCCGAGAAAAAAAATTAAAATAGTTATGCAACTTCAGCAGGCAGTATTCTCTAGCTATTTTGTTTTCAATCTAGAGATTTTATCAGGAAGAAAAATAGTAAGAAGACATATAATTCTGCTTGAGAGAGAATGCAAAGGGAATGAGTAAAATGGTGCAGGTGACCCAGTCCTTGTGACTGTCTCAAGGTCAAAATCTCAAGTCCTGGTCAGATGCTATAATTAAAAAGATCTGATTTTCATTAATTCACCGTTTCCCAAGTGGAGTGAAAACAATTATTTAAAAATTATTATTTAAAACAATTAAAGCTCTGCCATTCAGATTCCTCACAAATTTATAAATTTTTGCTTGTTATGAAAACCTGAAATAAAAACTAAACAAAATAAACAGAGTATATTCAAAGAACAACAGATTGTATTAGTAACTGAATACATGCTCTATCTCTACCAGGAAGACACACTTCTATCTTCTCTTGCCATGTGCTGTCTACTACGAGTACAGGATACCTACCTTGCCTTACCTTGCCTAACCTAAGGAAGAAGCAGAGCATGAAGAGTAAGTGCCAGGTTGCATCCAAGACAAAACTGGACAAGAAATTCAAGTTTTGTTGCTCTGGGCTTTGGAAATTAGTTCTGTCTCCTCAAAACCCCAACTGCGATATGAATAAACGAGAGCAAGGGGAAATTTTTTCTGCCTGCAGACAATTTCTTTTCTGCTGCATTAAATAAGCCGGTGATCCTAAGTATGACTGGATATACATAGTTGGCATCTTCTTAGCAGCCTATTATTGAACTAAAAATGAACTTCTTTTGATGAACTCCTCCAAGAATCACTTTTGCACCAAGAGTTCATCTGGACAGACTGGAGATTTAACTCCTGTGCCCAGAGCCACCCTTAATCTCTTCTGTGGCTGGCTCAAGGCATTTGCCTGGCCTGAGACTACATAAACTCTAAATCTTGTAAAATTAATGAAAGAGATGTGTCTTTCCACATAGCCAGCATTAAATCCCTAATTTTTAACTTTTTAAACTATTAAAAAGAGTTACAGGGTTTTTCATAAGTAACATTTACTGTTTAAAATTGTTACAGCCTGAAATCACACCTGGCTTGCCGCTACACAATTTGAAAGATTTATAGGGGCAGATTTTCAGTGCTATCTGGATAAAAGGGAGAACAGAGAGGTGGAACAACCAAAGAAAAATAAACAGGTGCTGTCAGGGCCAGCAGTGCACTGCCAAACCTTACCATGCCTGCCCATCCCATCCCTCATCCAGCCAATCCCCAAAAGATGCCCAATGCCTGGAGATGTCCGGGCACCCCTGGGGCCAGATCTGGCACCCCAAGAGACACTCAGAGCAGACAGAGATGTCCAGTGTAGCCCTTCTGTCACCAATATTCAAGGTGCTTGCTGTGCTGGGCCGAGATGCAAATAAGAGCCTGAGGCTTTGCTGGAACAGGACTTCATCATTGCCAGTGGATGGGAAAATGTTCTAAACGAGCAAAGATGCTTCATTTGATCTTACATGCTTGCTTGCTCTGATGAAATTCTTAATTTTTCTAAGTTTCTTCTGTGGACGTTCTCAGAAGACATTTTGGGTCAGCATGCAATTTATAAAGAACAGATGTGGCATCAAAGTATGAGGAGTGCTATTGGCAGTGATCCTGTTTGAACTATGAGCATAAATAACACCCCAGCTTGGTCCTGGGGGGTCTGGACCCTGCAGAGACTGCTGGGTCTTGTCTTCCTGCTCACCTTTTCCCCGTTGTTCTGTACAGCTGATTCTTAGCTTTGGTTTGGTTTTTAATAAATATTTATAATTAAAGACAGACATTAGACTTTACTGGAGGTGGCACTGATAGCAATTATGAGAAAAGCAAATGTTCCTCCAAACCATTTGTGAAGTTAATAGGATCCTAATACTATCCCAAAACTATGACTCAGAGAGAGAAATGCTAAAGTTCAGTTAGTTAAAAACATAGTCCAACTTTAGCCATCTGTCTGTCCTGTAGATTTGCAGACAGGAAGAAAGGAACAAAACCTGCCTTACTTTGTCAACTGCTATTGCATTCATATTCTGCACTGTGTTTGGACAGACATCAGTACAGTTTTCTGCCAATTAATGCGATTACAGTTGCCAAAATGCTTATTCACACATAGGCTAGACTGTTGTCTGCATTAAGTCCTATTTTTAATTAATTTTTCAAACCAAAAATAACTTGATCAGGAAAAGAGGCATGTAAAAAAAATTTCAGTGCATAATTTTCATTGGTATTTTACATATGTTTCATGTTATTATTGCTTATTTCAGTCTCTGAAAGCTCTCTAGTTCTTCTCCTAGTCTGAAAATCTTGCCTAAAATGAATTCTGGGCAATCATTGGTTTGATTACAGAAGTCTGGTATGCTCACAGTTAAGTCCTGTCATAAATTCCTTTGTATTCTCTCAACACATATTTTAATGAAGTTTTTATTAGTGATTCTTCTCTGTCTCCAGCTTAAACTTCCGCAGACCCTTTAGGAGTCCGTAAAAAGGAAAATTATGTTCCTGGAGCAGGAGGTGGAGTTTTCTCAAGTTCCTCTACCCCCAGAACGCCAGATCCGTCTCTTTCTGCCAGTTGTGCAAATGTGGTCATGTGGTGTGATTGACAAACCAGGTCAATCACGCTCCTTATCATTACAAGGTGATGGAATTGCCCAAGATGGCTGAAAAGATGCCGGCACCTGGGAGGAAAAATTTTTTTTAAGTGTTTTAAGTGCGTGCCTCTGTACATCTTTGGGCAGATGGGTCTGTCTTTGCAGGGCCTGGCTGGCACACCCAACATGAGAGTTTTGTTACAGGGCCTGTAATTAGCAACTAATGAAATTCCCCTCACCCCCAGCCTCCCCGTAGGCCAGCAGCAGGTGCTCCTATTTTCCGACGTATGCGAAATATCTGCCAAGTCATTTGGCACATCTCAGCGAGAAATGTGCCAAATTACCTGTCACAGCTAAACTGCCTTTTTAAAAGAAAGACACATGCTCCCGCGGCCGGGTTTGCGTGGAACGCGAGTGCCCTCCCGTGGAGCCGTGCTGCCGGTGCGGACCCGGCCGGCACCGCGGCCCCGGGCCCGCCCCCCGCACGCTCCCGCGGCGGCCCCGGGCGCTGGCACCGGGGCGGGACAGCTGGGCTTCACCTCGCTCCCAGCGGCGGCAGTGCGCCGTCCTCGGAGCCCGCCGTGCTGCCGGGAAGCCGTGAGCCGTCCCCGGCTGCCGTCGCGCCCTGCGCGGTGCCAGCGGCGCGGGGGGAGCGGGGCCGCGGCTCTGCTGCGCGGCTCAGCTCGGAACGGGCACCGCCACGGCAGGACACCGCTGCCAGCTCAGCACCAGGCAAACGACCGATCTCAGCAGAAAGCGTCTGGGAGCAGAATGGAATGGGCTTTTCTGGAGGACAGAAGAAGAGGGAGGTGTTTTACTGTTAATAGCAGCTGACGGCGACTGATGAAATTGATTAAATTCTCTTTCATCTATTTTTTTTGATTGAGATGTTTGAGACGTCGTTCTTGGATATTTCCTGATTTTTCTTCCCTTTTATCATGATCTCAGGCTCCCTCTTTGGAGATTTTAATTATCTTGCCATGTGTTCTTTCAGTATGAATAAGTTATTATTTTATTTATAGCCATCCTTACAAAAGATACTTCAAAAACCTGATCTAGCAGAAACTTAGCTGCAAGTAATACTTGACAGTGTTCTTGCTGTGCTCCCTTCTTCCAGCTAACAACCCTCATATGACCAAACTACAGGGGTGATAGCAAGACAGGGTTGACTGTGTCTCTAAAAAAGTCATCACGCCATGTCACAAAGCTTTGGCTTTCAAATCCATCTGAGTAAAGGAGCAGCCCCCCAGGGTAATCTTGTAATTATCCACAGCTCAGCTATTGCAAAGCAGAGTGCAGCCTGAGCTCACTTACTGACTTTGCACTTATCTATGGTGATTGTTTTAAATACAGTAAAGTCCCTAACTAAAAAAAAAAGGAAGGTATTTAATCCAGTCTTGTGACTGCACCAAGCAGGACCCTGGCCTGCATACCCTCCTCTGCCTCAGACATCAGCAAAGTCACTGACCACCTTCTGGTCATACATCAGGCAATGTGACCAACACCTGTCCTGTTTGTTTTCTCCACTTGTACTTGAGGGAGAGGCATCTCTGTGACTTTGCACCACTGACACCTTGCTAAGCCATTTCTAGCATTTTCTCAGCCTGATGTCTCCTTGTGGCTTTACTTCTTTCTAATAGTCAATTGCTGACTGCCTCAGATTGTGGCTCCCTTTAAAATTGCTGCCATGCAAAGTTAATATCTACTAACTTTATCGTTACTCTAACAGCTTACCTTTCCATGGCCCCTGTCAAACAAAGCAAGACAGTGAAAGAGCACTGAAATGCCACCTCCTTGGGGCTGAAGAGTGGCTGATGTTGCACCACATGCTATATGACTGAGGGAGAATTATGTTTGGACAAGCACACAGGGACCAGTTCCCCTAATGAAAACACCTGGTGAGTGCACTGAGAAGATTGCAGAGTGCACAACAGTCTTTTTCCAAATTCCTTTTCACATTGTGCAATGTGGAACTTACTTTCTTTGGGAGATGTTCTCTGATGCTCCTACAGAGAAACCCTGTTCTCTGGACTTTGCTGTAAAGGCACAGCCATCCCTTCTCTCTTCCCACGCTGCCAGCTCTGAAGGGCAGATCATGCAGACATGGATTGGCTGTGTCCAGGCTTGTCTGTGTGCATGTGAGAGTGTCGGCATGTACACGTGTTTGTGTGCACATGCATTGGGCACTCCCAGGCTGTGGGACATCTCCAGTAGCTTTTAGTGCATACATCCACAGCTGTGATTCAAGCACTTGGCAGCCCATGAAACCATTTCTCACACTCGCTCAGTCTGTACTGAAATGTTCCATCTTTCCAGTCTTAAAACATTTACCATGCTATCTAAATGCACCCTGTGACTAAAGTGATGACAGTGTTTTAGCTGTGTGCTCATCCTTCTTTCAGGAAGGAGCATTGGGGCAGCTGAGAGCAGCCCAGTAAGGATGAAGGTGCAGCCATGGGAGATCTTGGAAAAGGAGTCACTTTGAGCTCTGAACCACACCAGGTTTGTAGTTATTTTTCTTTGCTGTGATACACAAAGGCACAACTGGTTTGGCTTTGTACAACAGAGAAGGAGCAGAAGTGGGAAGGACCTCACTAGGGGAGACCCTAAGCACAACTCCTGCCACTGTTGGGGCCAGTAGGTCAGTCAAAGCCTGAATTAATTAACTTTACTAGCAGAACCTGAGGCTTAGAGTGCCTTGAAATACACAGGTCAAGCCAAAATGTCTGGCCTTGTCCCAAACTGTGGCTGCAAAGGATGGTACCTTTCCTTCCCCTTGGGTGGGAATATCCAGGCTCACAATGCCACTTGCAGCAGGCACTCTTTCAGCAGTTTGATTTTCTTTGTGGTATGCCATGCATGCACTTGCAGAGAGATAATTCACAATTTTGATTGCAAGTTATGAAATAGTAATAGGTGCAGCATGGTCCTCAGGCACTTGAGCAGGTGCAGCACCAACAAGATGTCCCAAGGGTATGTGCTGCAGCAGGAGCTCTGGCAGGGAAAAAAGAGTAGCAGTGAAAGGCAGGCACTTGTCACATGTGAGCAAGTCAGTGATTTGCTGTTGAAACAGCAGTTCTGGTTTTAGCCCTCAGTTAATGGAAAGGGGGAGGAAACTGCACAGCAGGCCTGTAGCACTGAGTCGGAAGATGAGTAAATTATATGCTTCAGCTGAACACATGTAATTGCTTCTCACGCTTCCTCTGTCTTCCTTTTCCCTCTCTCCTCCCCACTCGGAAGCAAGGCTGGGAAGGCAAGGAGCACAAGCCCTCCTCCTGTTTGTGCAAATACAAACAAGCAACAAGGTGTCTGGATGGGTTTTTCCACATGTCCAGCAAAGGGTTCACAGTGGTTTGCCTCAACTAAGAGCTGGTGTCAGTAGTTAACTAGGTCTCTCCCTTTGGGCAAAGGTACGGACTTGGCAGCAGAAGGGAACAAGGACTGTTCTTCCATTTCTTTTGCTCTGAGCAGTGTGATGAGTCACTGACAGTCCACAATGATGGGAATGGCATTTGTTTCTTTTTAAATTGGAGCTGAGTTTCTTACACACACACACACACACACACACACACACACACACTTGCTGACTTTGTATATGTTCTGAAACACCCTCCTACCAGTCCTGGTAAATGCAGGTATGGAGAAATGGAGAAAACAGCAAGGCCGATGTTTGCACACTTCAGTGACAGAGAGAAAATGTAGAATCAAGAAACACAGTTCAAAGTGAGATTTGGTAGTGTGTGGACATTAGACTATCCAGAGTGGCTACAACTACTGCTGACAAATATGTTTTTAAGCCATGCCTTCCAAGCCTGACTGCCAATGAGCAGGATCTCCTGTCTCACACACAGATCCCATAGGTAAAATGTTCCTATTGCCTCTCCTGAAAACCTGTTATCAGCTATAATTAAAGATGGAGTCTGAGATGAGACGAACCTTGGGTCTGACTGAACAAGGCAGATCCTCATCCAGCTGTGCCAGATCCCAGGTCTGTGGAGGCAGAGCAAATGAAATAGAAAAAAATTAGATTAAAATATTGGAGTAGCCTTTAGGCAGCAAGGTAGAGATAGACACTGGTAACTAAATATAGTAGCAGAAGTGTACTTGAGCACAGTGAGAATGCACAGTCATGAGCTGAGGGTTTCCAGCCTCCAGGCATCCATTTAGTGCTCCCCTGAACCATAGGGGTTGACCCCTGCAACACACTGAAGGTTCCCACAGCTGTTGTGGTGGTGGATGGAAGATGTCAACTACACCAACTTTGACATGGAAACCATTTCAGTGCAAAGCAAAGCAGCTTTTAGGAGATTTAAATTTTGTTTGGCCTAAATGGGAATAGACCCCCTTGCTCCTGCACTGTGGAATGGCCTGGAGAGAGGAAGGCATGGCCTTGACAGAGAAAGGCAAGGCCTTGCTGGAAAAGTAACTCCTATTAATACACAATGTTCTTGATCCCTTTCCCGTAAGAGCTGGGAGTTTCTTTTGTGCAGCATGGTGAATCCAGCACTACTGAATGTGGAGAGATCAAATTCAGTGTAAATCTGTTCCATCACTTAAGGCTCATTTTTTTCAGTCTTTTTTTTGGTCCCAGACACACGAGGTAATCCAATTACATGTGAATAGATTTATGGTACCCAGAGCTATTTCAATACTGATGTACCTCTATTCCTTTCTGCAAAACATGTCAAAACAATTTATATGCACATTTGAATAAGTCATCTATACAAACACTCTCCTTCAGGTAGAAATTTCATTTCCTCCTTGGAAGGTTTCTGTTGCTATACAAACATGTGTAAGTCGCAGTTAATAGCATAGCTATCCCTGAACTTTTCTTTTTAAAGCCAGAGAAGTCATTAGGAAATATCTTTCATTCTCTAACTGAAATCAAGATTTGGTAAACACAGATATTAAAATTGAACCATTAAAGAAGATTTCTTCAGAGAGTTGATATCTTTAAAGAGGGACGTTTCTCTTACAAGTTGTCTCTTCCCTGCTCTTGCACAACTGAAGAGCTCTCATTAGGACTACCTCCATGGATGTCATATTAAACAGAGCTCCAACCCTTCCCTCCTGTCTGTGCAAATCTTTGCTCAGAGGAGCAGGCAGAATAAGCACGTTATTCTGGAGGGAAATTTTATAAATATGGGACCCATCTCAGTGCGAGAATAGGAATTAAAACAGTAATTTCACATAGCACGTGCTGGCTCTGCTGAAGGGGAGAAAGGGCACTGGGTTCCTGACCTTGAAAAACAAGTTCGTAGTTGCAACCTTGCTGTAGGCTGGCAAGAGGTAAAATGTGATGTCAGCAGGTCTTAAAAATGAGCGAAAGGAGCTTAGTGGAATGGGGAATAGGGAAAGGGGCTATGAGAAATGGCCTCCCCTGCTAATCCCTGCAGAATGATGTCTCCCAAGGGGAGACTGGGAAGTTGTAGGTCTCAAAGTCTTTCTGGCTGGACAGCAAAGGTCAGAGCAGTGAAGAAACACAGCCTCTAAAGCAAAAGAAGGAATTAATGCTTGTGCAGCTAAGTTTGATTATTAACTATAATAATTATACACCTGGTTTTTCCAGTCTCCTCATGGCCTCACTTCACCTGTTGAGGGCCTGATTTTGCAATTATTGCTCAGGCTTGAATCTGAGTGCCACAACTGCTCTCTTCCCAACCACTCAGTTGTTTTTCAGTATAGTTTCCTGCCAAGTACCATTTCTAGTTCAACCATGCAACATCTCTGGTAGCTGACATCGGCATCCACCTAGGGCTGCTGAGAGCTGGGATGCACTCTGGGATAGGCTGTGACAGACCAGGGCGTCGATGGATGGAGGAAAC
The DNA here is from genome assembly GCA_013397865.1 of Struthidea cinerea. Taxonomy (NCBI): domain Eukaryota; kingdom Metazoa; phylum Chordata; class Aves; order Passeriformes; family Corcoracidae; genus Struthidea; species Struthidea cinerea. The sequence continues at coordinate 214,626 of VZTI01003214.1, forward strand.
CTATCAGCATCAATTGGTCATAAACAGATATGGCAAGACAGGACTCTCTGGGATATGACACTAGGATGTCTTCCCGATGGTGAGACTGGAGTGCACAGGCAGGTCTTCTGTGTCTCTTTCTCTGCCTGGAACAGGTACAAAAATGTCTCCTTGTCACACCACTAGGGAGATGGATGCATGGACACAATGCAGGACGCACTACTACAGAAGCATCCTTCTACTACACAAGAGCAGTCTTTTGGCTTGGGATTTGCTGGGCTGCTCCAGAAACTCACTGCCTTCTGTTCCAGACCCTGGGCCATGGGTCACTTCGTCCTGCTATGTTCATTTCACATAGCTATCCCTATGGCTTCAGTCCTATGGCACTAGATGTGCATGGACAGTAATCAGTTTCCTCAAGTTGCATTGACAGTCTGCTGGACAGACTGCACTTGCTCCATGCAGTGACTGAAAACACGAGTTTGATACTCACATATCTCACTGCCTTTTCTAAGTGCATCCCTTGGAAACTACAAGCCTGTCAGCCTCACTTCAGTGACTGGTAAAATTATGGAGACAATGATTCTGGGAGTTGTTGAAAAAACACCTGAAGAAAAAGTCATCAGTCACAGCCAGCCTTCATGAGAGGAAGCCCTCCTTGCCAAATCTAGGTAACCCACCCAGCTGACCAAGGGAAGACAGTTGATGTGATCTTTTTGGATTTCAATAAAGCTTTCAATACCATCTTTCACAGTGTCCTGCTGAACAAAATGTCCAGCCCACAGCTGGACAAACACATCATGTGATGGGTGAGCAACTGGCTCAAGGGTCAGGCACAAAGGGTTACAGTGAATGGGGTGACATCAGACTGGGGACCTGTCACTGGAGGGGTTCTCCAGGGCTCCATCCTTGGCCCCGTGCTCTTCAACATCTTCATAAATGACTTGGGCACAGGACTGGAAGAGATACCAAGTAAGTTGACAGATGATACAAAACTGGGAGGAGCTGTTGACTCCCTCAAGAGCAGGGAGACCCTGCAGAGAGACCTTGACAAATTAGAGGACTGGGCAATCACCACCCACGTGAAGTTCAACAAGGGAAAGTGCTGGATTATGCACCTGGGATGGAGCAACCGTGGATGTACGGACAGACTGGAGAATGAGAAGCTGGAGAGCAGCACCATGGAAAGGGACCTGCAGGTCCTGGTCAGTGGCAAGTTGAACGTGAGTCAGCAGTGCCCTGGCAGCCAGGAGGGCCACCCTGGGCCTGGGGGGCATCAGGCACAGCATCGCCAGCCGGGCAAGGGAGGGGATTGTCCTGCTCTGCTCTGCACTGCTCTGCACTGGGGCGGCCTCACCTCGAGTGCTGGGGGCAGTTCTGGGTGCCACAGTATAAGAAGGACAGTACTAGAGAGTGTCCAATGGGGGGGCATGAAGATGGTGAAGGGCCTTGAGGGGAAGCCTTATGAGGAGCAGCTGAGGTCACTTGGTCTGTTCAGCCTGGAGGAGACTGAGGGGAGACCTCATTGCAGTTACAACTTCCTTGTGAGGGGAAGAGGAGGGGCAAACACTGATCTCTGCTCTCTGGTGAGCAGTGACAGGATCCGAGAGAATAACCTGAAGTTGTGTCAGGGGAGGTTTAGGCTGGATATTAGGAAAAGGTTTTTCACCCAGAGGGTGGTTGAGCACTGGGACAGGGTCCCCAGGGAAGTGGTCACAGCACGAAGTCTGCCTGACTTCAAGTTTTTGGACAATGTTCTCAGGCGCATGCTGTGATTTTTGGGGCTGTCCTGTGCAGGGCCAGGTGTTGAACTTCGATGATACTTGTGGGTCCCTTCCATGTCAGGATATATCAATGATTCTATGAACTCATGTTCTTTCCTTTTCAAGTTCAAGTATTTTCTCAGAGCCACACTGGCAGATTACAGACCTTGTAAATGCAAGAAGAATCAAAAGTACTCGGTGTAGTCCTTGGATAGAAGGTTGGACAAATTGATGCTATAGAAAGTGCTCAGTCTCAATTAGATTCTTATTAAGTTGGCTGGGGTAAAGCGACCCTGCCTGTAACTTTGCTGTCCTTTATACAGATATGTCATTACTTCAAGCAATGACCTCTAATGTAAAGGCAGGAGTGAGTCACCTCCAAGGGGCTCTCTGAAGAGGGAATACACCAGAGGCACGGAAATTACTTCAGCTTTTTCTCAGAAATTTGATAGAATTAGGTTCATGCAAGCTTCCTCTCCAGCCAAGGACTGCACATCTTACCCTTACCAACACAGTACTCCAGCTTGTTCCAGCCTGCAATGGCTGCTGGCCATCCCAATTGACATCAGTCACCAAGACTTCTGTCCATCAGCCTCTTCTTGAGTCACATATCACCTGTACAGCATTTCCTGTACATGTGATGGTGCTCAGAGACATTAAGTGCAGATGTTCTGTTCTGGCAGATGCTTTTTCCACAACCAGAGTAAAAGTGAGAGCAGGAAGAGAAAAGAGCAAAACCCACTGCCATTGGCAGCTCCTGGCAGAATTTAACTTTCAGTGTGTATCATGACATGGGGATAGGAATTAATATTTCTCACTTTAGTAACCTGCATCCTCTAAAAGGAGGGACTGAGCCCTGCAAGGCCTGTTCCCCCTCCGGCCTCCCTTTGCACTAAATTGATGCTACTCCAGTGTATAGTCCTTTGTTCATCTGCAGTTCAAGTACTCTAATGAGGTGAAAATGTCCAGAGGAGGGGAGCAAAACCTGTGAGAGGGCTGGAAGGAATGTCCTGTGGGAAGTGCCTGAGGACATTGGTCTTGTCTAGTTTGGAGAGAAGGACGGTGAGGGGTGACCTCATTGCTCTTTGCAGTTTCTTGAGGAGGAGAGGTGAAGAGGGAGATGCTGATCTCCTCTCCAGGAATCCAGTGATGGGACACACAGGAATGGTTCAAAGCTGTGCCATGGGAGGTTTGGGAAGTATTTCTTTACCAAGAGAGTGGTCAAACACTGCAACAGTTTCCTAGAGAGATGGTTGATGCTCCCAGCTTGTTGGTGTTTAAGAGTCATACCCTTTATAACTTGCTGTAGCTTTTGGTCAGCCCTGAAGTGGTCAGACAGTTGGACTGGATGAAAGTTTTACGTTGCTTCCAACTGAAATAGTCTGTTCTACTGTATACTAAAGAAACACTGAAAAGATGTAATTTTGAAAATGCATGGGGTTCCCCTTTAAGACTCTAATAATCATCTAGAAACAAAGAGAAAAAAGAACTGAAAAGCTGTCTGCTCTAAACAAGAGTCAGTTCTCCAAGTTAGAGATGAGCCAGTATCATAAAGCGGTACACAGCTCCTGCCAAGCCTAGTGCATACAAAATTAGATCAATTTTCTGTTCTTTTTTCTGCATAATCGAAACCCAACTGAGAGAGTCTATGGTAACCAGATTCTCCTCATTCGTGAATGAGAAGAAAACCTGAGATCTTCTGCCCAAGATTCTAAAATTTCAGCAGCACAGCTAAACTGCAAATTGCAGCCTACGTTAGTAAGTAAAAATCCAAATGAGTGGGATAAACATTTAAATCTTAATTATCCTGGCCCTTTCTGACCCAAAGACTTTGTGTTAATACAAAAAGCCCATGTAGAGTGTCCATCTTAGTGGTTTTTATGACTTCGTACTTCTTTCTGTACCTGCTATTTTCTCTCATGCAGCACAGAATTTTGTGTTTTACATGATGAATCACAGGATACACATCCAGGAAACAGTTTCCATTGTGGGTTATTACAGCTCCCAAGAACAGTGTTGGAACTTTATGAATAGCAGCATCTAACTGAGATTAAGCTGGTGGTTTCTTAAACCATATACTGTTATTTTTTTTGTTGTTGTTATGTTCTGAAGTATTCTTTTAAATATATGACATATTAGTAAAACTTTAGTAAACAAATGATTTATAATAAATATTAAGTTAAATAATCCAGGCATTTAGTCATTCTAAATTAATTCTTTGCACAAAAATAGATGTTAAGCACCAGAAAACAACAATTTGTAGAATCATAGAACCACAGAATCACAGAATATGCTGAGTTGGAAGGATTCACAAAGATCATCAAAATCCAGCTCCTGTCCCTGTGCAGGACACCCCAAGAGTCACACCCGTGCCTGAGAGCACTGTCCAAATGCTTCTTGGACTCTGTCAGGCTTGCTGTTGTGACTACTTCCCTGGGGAGCCTGTCCCAGTGCCAAGCCACCCTCTGGGCAAAAAGCTTTTTTCTTGATATCCAACCCAAACCTCTCCTGACACATCTTCAGGCCATTTCCTCAAGTCCTGCCACTGGCCACAAGAGGGAAGAGATTGGTACTTGCCCCTCAGCTTCCCCCTGAGAGGATTTTGAAGAGCTCAGTGAGGTCTCCCCTCTGTCTCCTCCAGGCTGAACAGACTAAGTGACCTCAGCCGCTTCTCATATGGCCTCATGTCAAGGCCCTTCACTATCCTCGTGCCCTCCTTTGGACACTTTCCAATAGCTTTTTGTCTTTTTTATGTTGTAGCACCCAAAACTGCCCCCAGGACCCATGCTGAAGTGTCCCCAGTGCAGAGCAGAGCTGGACAATCCCCTCCCTTGCCCACCAGCTGATGCTGTGCCTGATGCCCCCCAGGACGCAACTGGCCATTCTGTATTACCACTTAAGTGTTGAGGGTTGCTGCAGATGCAGTTTTAAGTATTTTACTGCTTTTATAAAATGATAAACAGTATTGATATTCCCAATACACCACCACCACCACCACCACCACCACCACTATTGTTCACTGCTTGGAGTTGGAATAGTGAAAATAGTATCTAAAACCAAATTACATCCAAGCCTCAAAACAATTAAAAATGCATGTAAATTATGGTGCTCCAGAAGTTAATCACTCCAACAGATGGCTGGTAGCTTGTTAATAAGAGTGAAGCAGACATTTGTCTTTTTTTTGGAATCGCATACCTTGAAGAGAATAGGAATGCCAAGGGGCCACCAAAAATGGGATTGCTGAAGCAAAGGGATCTCACTCTAAAGTAATGATTAAAATGTCTCTGGAACACCAGAAGCAAACCATTTGGGGCAATTCCAATCCAATTTTCCACTCTTCCTTATTCCCTGTCCTGTTATGGCCTTGAATATAAACAGCATGCCCTAAATGGCGATTTGGATATGGACTGTGAATGTGGGCTGTGGAGGTGACTTCACAGGCTGGCTTACAGCTGGGATTGCAGCTATGCTGACAGCCACAGAGACTTTTCACTGGTGATTTGCAGAGCAAACCCTGGCGTGCAGAGGCAGCTCTTGGATCCTGGAAAGCAGAACTTCAGCTTACTCCTAGCAAAACATTCCAAAGTTGGCTTTGAAGATGAAATTCCTTTAAATATACCTGTGGGGCTGAGAGGACAACGTGCTGGTGGTCTAGAAGAATGTGTGCTCTGTTGTGCTGTTTCCTATAATCAAAAGAGAGAAAAACCCCTTGCAACAGTGTTAGACTAATAAAGTAAAAAGCAGACCTTTATTTGGAAGCTTCCAGATGTCCCAGTGGTGATGGTGCACACCCAGAACCTGATATCCACAATTTTATGAGGTTGAACAATTAGGATATCTAACAGATACATCCAGTAGGAGATTCAGTTGCCTCAGTAACCCACCCCTGGGTCAAACCCTTGGAGGTTGTCCAAGGGCTTCTTTGCCCCACTTTTTTTATGACTTCTCAGATTCTGGTTGGAAAACAAAATGTTCTTCTTGTAGGTCCTCTTCCTGACAATAAGACTATACAATATTTCAGGAATGTGTTTAGAAGTTCAGTTGATTGTTCTAAAATCTAAGAGAAAGGGTAGGAAACATACTAGAGTTAATTAAGGAGATATATGACTATGTAAGAGTAGTTTACAGAGTTACGAATATATGAAAAATGTTTAAAAAGCAAAAATCTTTTTGGCATCAGTGCACACATAAACACACGTGTTACATACAGTGATTTGGTTATGTGTGGTTATTGTTTAAAGAACATTTTCACAGTCCCTCCAGGCCCTCAGGCCATGCTGTGCTGTGTCAGGGGCCAAGGGCCTGTCCTGCATAAGGAGTACAGGTGAAAACCTTAAGCCAGCAACATCTGAGCTACCTCCAGAAGAAACATAAAATCATCAACATGGCAGGGCAGAGCTAATTAGTAAATTAGAATACTGATGCCTTTGTACACTTGCTTCTAGGATCTGATCTATTGTCTTCAATGACCATGGTCCTGTCCTCTGTAATTTAGCGTGGGATACTGTGGGTTTTTATTCTCTATTTTGGGCGTTGGTGTGGCTGCATTTTCCAGTTTTAGGCTTCAATGCAATGTGGTTGTGCACCCCAGCTTTCTCTCTGCACAGGGGTCACAATTTCTAACACATAAATTTCCAAATTCAAAAATTCAGAACTTTACTGATGCTGTGAAATTAGTAAACCAAGGCCCATAGTCTAAATTAAAGATTGTGAACGAAGGAGGACAGAATCAAATTCCAAGAAAGAACATACCACTAATTAATTAATAAATAATGCACCATTGCAAAGCCTATCTTGCAAGATAGCCCTTCCATCTTCTGAAATGACAGCTCACAGATAAACATCACTGTGACAGTCTCTCTCACACCATGATGCTTGTGGCTATTAAAGGTTCCATTTAGTCAGCATGCCCAAAGGAACCTCTTAGAAAGTACAGTTTTTATAGATATTTAGGCCATATTCAGATAAAACCCCCCTACCATTTGCTGTGCAGTGCCACTGAGGGGAGGCTCCCACAGGCTCTGAGCCCTGACAACAGCTGGCAGGGGAGAACAGCTGCCTGACCCAGCACCTGAGGGTGAGGAGAAGGGGAGCTGCAGACCTGACCTCATGGGATGTCAGCGGTCCTGGCAAATTAAAAGCAGTGTTGGGAGTATCAGAAGCACTCTATGAAGACAGTCAAAGTTCCAATTGTATTGAATGGGGGTGATATTTGTGGATGAAAAGGACAGAAAGGACTTTCTACATAAATTACTAGTCTGGGATGATAAACAGTCCTTAACTTTTCATCTCTTTTCTCTCTCCCTTGCCAAGAATTACAGTGGTGAGAGGTGGTACAGGAGATGCTAAAACCCATTCTAGAAGCTTCCTTGATGAGTAAGATACTTAAACCGGCTTCTAAAATCATAAAGTGAGTTTCTCAAGAAATGCACACCTTTGTAATGTAGCTGTAAGATAACCAACAGGTCATTTTTTGCTGCACAAGAAATACCCTCTTTTCCCTCTTGCCAACTTCTCCTGCATGCCTGATCTTCACTGCTATACATCTCTTCTTCAGTCCTACACATCTCTAGGCTTAGTTTGTAAACTGGTTTTTTTGATGGTTGAACGCACCTTGACTTTCACCTAAATGCATCTGGAAGCATTGACAAAACTCAGGTAAATTGCAAATAAAGGAAAACCTCTACTTCTTGAGCAAATAACAAAGCCTTTATATTGAACTCACTCAGTTCCTTGTGCAGCTTCATACAATTATAAGGTTACATGCTTGTAACAGTCTCTCCTTCTATTCTGATAATTCTTGTAATGTTGTTGGGGTTTTGGGATCTCACTGTCTGGGTTTTTTTTTTTTTTGTCTTTTTCTCTCTTGTGGAATTTTTCTCCCATGCATGTTACCACAGCAACAAATTGCTAGGTCCTTGGGAGAAACAAAGGGACTGGCCACAGGGGGAGGGGTCCGGGGAGCCACCCTCTTTCACCTGGGCTGGCTGGCAGTGGGTGCGCTCGGCGTTCGTTCGGAGGGAGAGAGGCTGCCGTCCGTCCTGCTGCCGCAGGTTTTCCAGCTGCCTTTCTTCT
>VZTI01003214.1:222615-297011 GCA_013397865.1 Struthidea cinerea
GTGCAGCCTTTGTTCCATCCCTTCCCGGCTCGGCCGAGCCGCCATCACCGCCTGCTCCCCGAGCCCGCTCCGGAGCGCCCCCTGCAGCCGCGGGGGAACCATCGCACCCGCCCCGCTCACCGGGAGCCGCCAGCGCCCCTGCCGGCTGTGAGCGGAACTGCACCCACGGGGAAAGGGCCCGACAGCCGAGAGAGGCCGGCACTGGGTGTGTGGTTCTGTTCGCTGTTACTGCCATAGGTATTGTTGTTCTTTTGTCTTGTTATACATATATATATATTAGTAAAGAACTGTTATTCCTACCCCTCATATCTTTGCCTGAAAGTCCCTTAATTCAAAAATTACAATAATTCGGAGGGAAGGGGGTTACATTTTCCATTTCAGGGGAGGCTCCTGCCTTCCTTCACAGACACCTGTCTTTCAAACCAAGACAATGTCTTCCTGGAATATTAACATAATCATGATACAATGCATTGATACATATTACAAACCAACATAAAGAATATTCACCACTTCACCTTTATCCTATATACGCAATTCACTAAAATTGAAATCCAATGGTCAAATATTATTATTTAGTTTAAGTAACTTGCTGTTTTCATGCTCAAATTGAGTTTCCTCTGTACCAAGTACATTACTAGGCATGTAACGCCTAAATTCAGTTGTTCCTGTGCACCATGTCTGAGCTCAGAATCTGACCAGTAATATACTCTTCCTGGATAGTTCAGAAGAATAATTCATTTGCAGATTTCCTCTGTTCATAAAATTTCAATACTCTAACAACCTATAAAATATCTATGTTTTATATAAACCAGGAAATGGCATTTCTGACTGGAGAAAACCACATCAGACCATCTTATCTTGTGGCCTGTTTCATGGAAAGGCATTTGTGTTGGAGCAAAGCTCAGAGAATTTTGAAAATGTAAGCACAGGGGTCACCCAATAAAAATCATATGTGCATTCTAAATATAGAGTTCTTGATGCAGTAAGGCATTTGAAAGGGTTGCTATGATGATATATATGAATGTCAGCATGACCAAGACTAAAGGGCAAGACATTGCATTAGGTTGTTTCTTATTGCATAAGAAAATTACTTCCCATTCAGAAAATGCTTCAAAATCTAATTATTTTTATATAATACGCCACTTTGCCTCTTCTTCCCAGCTATATGAACTACTGGAAGAGGATTCTCTGCTTACATGGATTTCATCTTAATGAATTGCCTAATCTTTTCAAGAAAATGTATTTTTATATATAACTTTTGAGCACAGTCCCTTAATTAACAGCAGGAATGCTTGTGGACTGAAAACAAAGCCAGTTAGTAAGCCTTGAAATTACATTCAGAGCCAACTGCATTGGCATTAGCATTCCTGGACTGAAGTCAATATCTAGTTCCTGAACTGTGTGCAGTGCCCCAGGAATTCAAACATGGAATAAAGAGCTTGGAGTACTGCCTTATCCAGGAGCACACCCTGCACACAGCAAGGTGAGCCTCACCTAGCTGATGGTAACTCTCCACCCTTTCTTTTTCTTCCCACAGGTCATGGGGAAGGTGGAGGTGGTGGACTGAGGATGAGAATACACATTTTTTCAAACATTGTGGATATCCTTTCAAGGACCAGGGGTAAGGGCGATAATCCTTTGAATAATCTCTCAAAAATGTCTGACACTTTAAAAAAAAAAAAGTTTCTGTGGGATTTATTTCAGTTTCTGCATTATTAAGCATTTTTTCACCTTTTCCACTTGAGCTTTTCACCTGCCGTGAATAGTCAAAATTTTAGGAAATACTTCAGACATCCCATGATGAGTGATAAACTTCAGACCAGTTGACATCACTGCTTCCAACAGCACTACTTCCAAGACCAGCTTTGCCAGCCCGTGGTTGGGCCCGGAGTTGAGTCAGGATCAAGAAACCACATAGCCACAACCTTCATGCAGCACATGTTCTAGTTCTTCCAGGACAATCCTTATCATCTATCCTAATCTTCTTGCTGGAGACCCATGGGGTTGGCTGATGCTCTCTGGGATGCCCAAAATAAACTGGGTCAGGAAAACTAAGGTTAGAGGATCACTGTGCTGTGACCACTTCCCTGGGGAGCCTCTTCCAGTACCCAACCACGCTCTGGGTGAAGAACTTTTTCCTGATATCCAACCTGAACCTCCCCTGACTCAGTTTCATGCCATTTCTTTGGGTCCTGTCACTGGTCACCAGAGAGCAGAGATCAGTGTCTGCCCCTCCCCTTCCCATCACAAGGCAGTTGTAACTGCAATGAGATCAGTTCCTCAGTCTCCTCCAGGCTGAAGTGACCTCAGCCACTTCTCATTGGCTTCACGTCTTCACCATTTTTTTTGGCCCTTCTTTGGACCCTCTCTAATAGTTTTATGTCCTTTTTACAGTGAGGTGCCCAAAGCCCCACACAGGACTCAAGGTTAGGCTACACCAGCTGCACTCCAACCACATCCACAGCTTTGGTTAGGTCTCTAGATTTTGCCTGGGAAGGTATGGTCTCCATCATCAAATGAAATTTATACGATCCATCTGTTTCTGTTCAAAGGATTATCTCTCTCTTTCTCTCACTGTGCATATAATTGAGTGACCATGGATCCACCCTTCAGATTTTCTTTTCTGAATGAAATTATGATGTTGTAATGAAAGGGCTCAAAGTCCCCTGAAGGAAATAAAATGTAGCATAAAAAAGTACAAACCAAGTCCATCCTCAAAAGTTTGAGTCCCACACATGCAATGCTAGCAAATTTTCCACTGGAAGCAATCAGGCCTGCAGCTCTGTTCTGCACAAGGGAACCCCTACTGCAGTGGCTGAGAAGGGACACCTGGCACCTCCTTGGGACACTGTCTTTGTCTTGTAGGAGACAAGTGGCCAGGCACCTCCTTAATTGTCTTCCACTTCCCCATTATCTCTTCCTGCCTTTCAGGGCTAATATGCACTTACAAATGTGAACCCCTCCCTTCTGCTCCAGGTCATCAGCATCTTTTCATTATCTCTATTTTCTTTCTTATGAGTAAGTTTCTTCCTCACAAAAGGGCAATGGTTATTCTTTGTTCCAGAGACAACTATATGTTTGTTTCTTTCAAGTGGTTATTAAAGGCTCAGATTATTTTCATACCATTTATTCAGCAAGATTTAACACACAGTCCTTCCTAGAGAGGGCAAAGTCATCTTTGGCTGCTTTTACTAGTTACTTTTCTAGAGTAATTGGAGTAATTGGCCAACTCATTTCAGACACTGGTATTTCCTCTTTCTTTCGTCCTCTGTGCTCTACCTCCAGGTTTCTGAGCACCAATCTTTACATTTTCCCCTTTTCTGCAAAAGGCCAAGATACCAAATTCACTGACCTAAGTTGGTGCAACTTCTAATTAAGCCAATGAAGTTACACCTGCCTAAGTCAGCAATGAGTTTGGCTCAACATCCCTAGTGAGCAAAATGTCACATTACCTTTGCTGGGCAGGACATTTCAATAAAACATTAGCAAAACCAATTAACTTTAATCCATTAATCCCACTGAAGCTACTTTCAGCCTCCTAAGGATTGAAGTCAATTGTCAGTAAGTGTCTTTGGCTTAGTAGATTGTGAAGCTTTGGCATGAAATATATTGTTGAATGACACTGAATTAAGCACCATCATATTGTATTTCTATATATAAATTATATTCTAGAACACATCTGACAGAATTTAATTATAATGCTTAAGGAGCTATTAACAACGGAGCAGATCATGCAGATCTTTGCATTCTATAACACCTTTGAATTTTTGCAGAAATATATATGACGTTTATAGCTGTATGTTTATAGTTCTCAGATATGGCACACTTTTGTATTTCATTAGCATCTCATTTTATATCAACAGAGATGGAAGATTTATAATAGTATTGTTCCCTAATTAATTCTACTTGGCACAGAACAGGTAGTAACAAATTTGGGTGAGTGAGAGGTAAGAGTGCAGTCTTGCTGTCAACACCTTCGTTGCAGCAACAGAAGGGGTCAGCATGCTATCTAAAGAGATTTAAAGCCCAAGTTCAGCTCTGAGCTAGATTTCCCTGCACAGCACATGACAGCTCACAGCCAGGTACATGTGGCCCAGCACCTCCACTATTTGCACACTTGGGTGCCCTTTTGCTTTGCGGAGTTCATAAAACCTAGATAGGGTACACAGCCTCCCACATCAGAAAAAGGATAGAATTACCAATTCTTGTAGGCCAAATCCCGCTACAGGCAGACAGAAGGAAAAGCTGGAGATAGAGATGGGTGTCCCTGGGGATGAGAGGGAAATAAATTTCTGCAGGAACAGAATATTAACAAAAGACTTCCAAAAATACAAGGTATCAGTTATATTTGGCCATCAGGTGAAAAATCTCAGCTCCCAAGTCCCCGAAGCGGCGGGGGAAGCCCCCCCAGGCACCCATGCACCACCACTGCCCAGGTGCCAGGATGAGCAGGTGACAGAGGAGGGAGAGGAGCATGTGCTCTCACTTTGGTCCAGTGGGCCACGGGCAGAGAGCCACTCCAAGATGCTGCGGTTTCAGCGCACACTGACAGCACAGCTCTGCCTGGTTAAATCAATGAACACTTTGCAAATGATTTCTGGGGTAGCTGCTGTAGGTTTGTATGGTTTGTACGGCTTCATCCCACAATTGCTTTAGTACTCACCTCATTTTAAGCACATTAGCAGCTTGATTGAAGTCAATGGTACAGTTCAGATACTTAAAATTAGTCAAGTTCTTAAATTATTCTGTTGAATTGAGGCCTTAATGAACATTGTTAATGGAGGTGGGATCCTCTGAGATTTGGAACATCTTCTAATCTCACAGTTCACACTGCACAGTCACTTGAATTCAGCAGAAGTCCTTGTCACCAGAAGGAATGTCACCTCCCTCTTTCCCAGAAGCTGGTCTTCACCACGTCCCCGGCATTGGGACCTGCAGTCATATGGTCGTACATTGAGACAGTCTGGACCCGTTCCTTGCACATGGCTGGGCAGGCAGCACACAGAAACAAGGTGCTAAGGCTGGTGACAGAGGTGGTAGGTGGTACCATCTCCTCTGGCAGCAGAACAGGTATGTGCAAGTTTGAAAGGATCATATAACCACAGCACCACCAAATCCAGGAATAAAATAGTTTGTTAAGCCACTGGAGGGATTATCTGATAACTAAGTATCCAACAATTACGTCAGAGGTTTAACGAGCATATCAATATTCTTTACCAGGGAAAACTTGGAGACTTCAGCATTTACGGAAACTGTCGTGAGTGCATTCAGACTAAAATTTAACTGCAAACAAGAACATACACAACTAAGACACAAAATGTTTTGTGTGTGTACCACCTAGTGGCAAAGGTCTGGGATTTCAGTGTTTTATCTCTGATCGAAATAATATGCACATTCTGGGAAGAAGATCCTGTTAACCAGATATCCAACTATTTTGGATTTCTCTGGATAAATGTTTAAAACCATTAGCCTTTTTCATGCTGTATGCCTAAAACCTGCACTCACATTGTGAAAACATTTTAATGGTTCTGGGCCCCCTGGGTATGATGCTGATATATGCTACAGTAGGGATGGAAGTTAGGTAGTAAATGTGACAGAATCAGAGAGGGACATACAAAGTAAGGCAATCAGGTATATACAACAAGCCCGGTGGTTTTAAGGTCAATGCCACTGCACACCTGTGGTTCATTAGAGGCGCATTTCTGGGTATCCAGCAGCTCAGATGCAATGGAAGGAAATTAAGGGAGAAACCACAACTATGTTTTCAGCTGGATCGGGAGAGCTGACAGTGTAGTAAGAGAAATCTTGTTTTCTGTATGGTAGCCCTATGACTGTTTGATTCATGTGTTGTCCTGATGATATCTTACGTTTTAACTTTTATATTATTCAAATCCTGTACTGTCTAGTGTGTAACTCTGAAGTTTGGTGTGACCTGTTAGCTGTTGTTCTCTCAAGCTGGTTAGACGAAACAAACCTCTCTAGATTTCCACATCAAGGACACCAGGACCAAAAATGTGCAAACTAAAAAGCCTCTGAAGCAGGGCAAACTTATGGTAATTACATCATGAACTGAGGTTATAATTGGACAATTAACCCTGATGTGCAAATGAACAGAGCTTACAAAAGTGTGAAGAACCCGTGACTCAGTGTCCATCTTGGGTTTAGCCTTTTGACTGCCCAGGGTGTACCTTTGAAAGCCCCTCAAATAAATATCTACCTTTATTCCCTTATTCTTGTCTAGTCTCAGTTTCTAGGTTGGCACCCCAGGCATCACTGAGAACTCAAGGGTGAATGCCATGTTCTTCTGGATCCTTTGCAATAAAATGTGAATGGGTTTTCAAGTGGAAAATGCACAAAAGAAAAAGCCTCTGGATGAAAATACCTCCAGACACGGCAAGTTGTTACTTAGACAGGAGCAATGAGATCATAACCCAAGAGAAAACAAAACCCATCATATTGCAGACTTTTTAGATGAAAAATGTTCCACTTGAAAATCATTAGATATTAATTTTTATAAGCTGTACAATAAACTTTTCATTTATAAAAAGCATAAAAACTGTGCTTATCCTTTACAACCATCCAGTCACTCTATTCTGAGCAGGTAATCTCATGCCCACATTTTGTGACATTTTCAGTGTCATCAGCTAAGCCACAGAAAAAGGCCCACAAATAGACAAAATGATGTGGCAACAGACTGTCACTTGGGTCTGGAAATGTGCAGAAGCACAGCAGTTTTCTCTAGACAGGATGAGGAAACCTGCAGGCAGACCAGGCAATGGGGATCTCCTGGCTCTGCTGAGCACCAGTTTCTCATTTCAGGTAAATCAGTAAAAAGTTCCTCCTGAGACCAGGCATGAAGTCATGGCCACACTGAAATTGGTACCAAAACCTCTGTTAACAGCACGTGTAGCACAATTTTACCTGATGCTTCCAGAGATTTACAGCACTCCCAAATTGGATTCTGGATTGATATGTTGATTAATCTCACAAAGCATCTTACAAAGTGAGGCTGCTTGATGGGACTGCAGGATGCATTGTGTATGGATTATTCCATACCTGTTTCATCATTTCAATCCTATTGTTCATTATCATGTGAATGTTACATTAACTTCAGCTTTGGGAAGCTACTAATAGTTGCAATACATGAAGTTGTCAGCTAATTCTATATCAAATCACTTTTTAAAGACCTACACACCAATAGGGGTGGAAAACCCAAAGCTATAGGTGGTATTGTAGCACCCTGGGCCAGGGCATCAGGGCAAAGAATTCTTGCACCAAAGAGAGCAGAAATGTAAGAAATTTACTTTCAGATTTAAGAAAGACCCATGGGTTTCACCTTAGATTAACAAGAGTCAAGCTCTCTACTGAGAGCCTGTCTGAAAGTGATTTGTCATTTATTGACAAAAGTAATGATCTGCATAAGGTCATTAAATTATGGGTCCACTAGGGACATAGGTACTGCAGAACAAGAACACAGTGTTTTGTCTTCTGTAACACTGAATTTCAGACCTAAATGCTAGACAGTAAATAAAAGTTATTTGAAAAATAAGCTAAATACATCACTCAAAGTCCATCCATCAGATCAGCTTCCCTCACAAGTATCTGCAGCCTATCCTGTGAATCCCCACATACCCTCTCAGTAGTGAAGCTCTCAGAGAGAAAGAAAGCAGGTGAAATAACAAGGGCACACTTATGAAACTGCAAAATTCTTAGTTGAGAGGGTATAGGCTCTTGATAAAAAAAAACAAACTTGTTCTCTCTTGAGAATAGAGAGTGGATGAAATTAAACACTTTTCTTGTAGGACTCAAGAGTCTGTCTTCATTAGCTATGTAACAGGAAAACATGAGTTTTGCCTGAGACTCAGAATTACTGAATTCTGTCAAGTTTCATAAAATTCAGTGGGTAAGGCTGCCTTTAAACCATATGATGAGAGACATTTCTGCATTGTTTTTGTCCCAGTTGATTTTCCTAAGCTGGGTCCCTATATAAGGATTTCTGCCTTATAGGCAGAACCTCTTCTTGCTCAGTCCTGATACCTCCTGTCAAGGGAGAATGGATTGAGTTTGTTGTGGAAAAGGGCATGGTTAACACTTTTGCAGGCCCATAAAGGTGATCCCATTGCAGGCTTCTAAGTCACATGTACATTCCTCCACATCCTGAAATAAACTGTTCGGGTCTCTGTCCTTTTCTACCTGCCCACTTTGTTGTCTCCCTTTTCTGGTATTACAAATACGGTGACCTCAGACCAGATGGCATATAAGACCTTAATGTCAGACTGAAAAACAACACCAAGTATTCCATTCATGCAAAGAGGCACAACCAAAGTATGTATTGATTTGAAACCATAACCCCAGAGCAGCCATGCAGAGTATAGTGTTTTCCTGAGAAAAAATACTACATGGATATACTTTACTGAAGCTGCACTGCAAGTGTCAGTAATGGTAGGAAATAGCTGGATTGATAAGCGTGACTTCTGAACTGCTCCCTTCAAGTACAGCAGAAAGTTTCCACAGGAATCTCACAATTCACCTCACATTCCAGTCCTGGAAAAAACATTCTTCCAGCAGTAAAGGACTACCTGTTTTGTCTGGACAAGCACCTTGAAGTGCCAGACCATAAGATGCCTTCCTGCAAATTACCTCGAGTTCAAGGAAGCTTGGAAGCATCTCTCAAGTCAAATGTCAATACTGTCACTTGGCTCTGTCAGTTTAGCAACATGTGCCTTTCCAAATACAAATAAATTTTTTATAAAGTTTTGCACTCCTCAATTACATAAGTACATTTATTTTGTTTATAACTGATAGCTTGATAATACTCTTGTATTGTTTGGAGAGTGTTTCAGCTGGTTAGAGTTTCACACAAAGATGTGAATCGAAACCTTGGGCAAAACAAGAACTGTCTCTCATACCTTTTACTGATTAACAAATAGTTCTTGGCCTGCTAATGCCATTCTTAATTGGACTACACTGTGTGTAGCAATTAAGACTAAATGGCCACTTGCTGAGAGCTGGTGAAAAAGAAACTGCAGCTTTAGGCATTCATATTCTCCAGATGAAGTGCAGTTGTCTCACTTTGATGTTAAAGACAGAAGTTTAATTTTTTAATGGCTTAGTATATTAAAAAAGAATTATTCAATTCACAGCAGGGAAATTGATTTTGGGTGGGATTATATTTTTTAAGGTCTTTTTTCTCTAAAACCACTTTGTAGATTTAAAGGCTCCTGACTGACAGCACTGGAGGTGGGACTCTCCAGTCCTAGAGAGAAGCAGTGACAGCTATAGCTGCAATAACCTTCCACACTGACTCACCCGTAACTTGACAAAGTCATCCCAGAACTAGAAAGAGATTTTCTGATGTAGTCCATGCATTTCTGGTCTGTCAGATAAATACTGGATGCATGATTTAACAGTGCAAATGAAATCTATGTAACTATTCACATCTCTAAATAATCCTGAAGCCGCTATCAGCCCATGTAAGATTCTCCCTCTTCATATATAGACCAGTGTGAGCCATACCTCATGCCCTTCCTCTATGGTGGTTAAAATAAATGCCTGCAGTGCATTTTTTTGAAATTATTTTTGAAGGATCACAAGTCATTATTTGAGAGAAACATCACATTCACTTTCCTATGGCACCAGAGGAAGGAATTTGCTGCAGTTAAGAGAAAATTTTATATTCCTGAATGGGTAAGCCTGAGGAGGACCACTGACCCTCACAGCTGGCACTCTGCTGCCTTTCACTCAAGCTAAAGCTGGGATCCTGACAGAGTTTCCTAAACTGTTTCATCTTCTAACCTCAGTCCCACCCTGCCAGCATGCATCCTTCCAACTCTGATGCTAAGCCAGCTGCCTCTCACCCAGCTGCTCCCATTCCCAGGGCACTGTTGAAAAGCCAGTGCCTGGACACCTTCTCTGCAGTTTAGCCACCACAGCCCCTATCAGGGCCTTCAGCTCCTGACTTCTCAGCCTGCCTGAAAGGATTTTGTCACTGGAAGCCTTCTGCAGTCCTCTCTGACTGGGAATAAATCCCCTTGTGGGAGACAGGATCAAACTGGCTGGATGGAAACAGTGAAGAAGGCAGCTGTGGTTTCAGATGCTTGGTCTAACCCTAGACAAAAAAATACAATCAAAGTTTTCTGGGAGGAAAGAAAATTTATAATGGTGGATAAAGAGTTCAGTCAAGGTATCAGCTGTGACCTCTAAATGTGTTTCTGAGCTCTGGATGACAAGACTTCCTCATTGGCTTGAGCATAAGGAGATCTGATAGGTTTTCTAGGAAAGTAAATTGTTTCTCTGACACATTGTTACTGAAGAAAGATCTTTGTGAATCCCAGTGCTCACATCACTTCCATATGGACTTTAAAAGCCTGAATGCCTAAGGATTTGTCTAAACCAGTTTCATATCACATGCCAGGAATTTTTAGCATGACTTTTTCTTTGTATAAAACATTTAGAAATAGGTAAAATATCAGTTCACAATGTTATCTGTATGCACATTTACATTTACATATGTTTTACTTTCCATATCCATTCTCTCCCTCCACAGAGACCAAGATCTGAATGCACTTTAATCACCACTGCAGGAAGTCTCAATATCATCAGCATCATTTCATCACAGAGTATTATCTAGCATCATCACTAGATTGACTTAGCCTGATAACACTAGCAACACTGGTATTTCATTACTCCATTCCCCCAAAAGGTATTTCTTTACAATTTAGCTACTACTTGGCAAAAATACTGCTGAACACCTGCAGGAAATAAAACAACCTTAATCCAATTTATTTTGCAGATGCTAAGTGCCAAGGTTCTCTGCCACTCATGCAGCTTAGAGATCAGGCTTCTGCATAGTTTAAATAAGAATCAAGTTGTTTGCCTTGGTTGTGGGAGTGATGATATAAACAAATGCAGTCTGCCTTTCGATGATGTTGTGTGCCTGGGACAGGTCAGAGCCTATGTGGGGGAGGTGGAAACACAAATGTCTCAAAGAAGCCAGATATAAATCAGTAGCAATGGAGAAAGAAGCTGCTTCACTGTCTGTTCCTCTGACCACTTGTGCATCTGATGCCAGTCAAGGCAAAACAGAAGGGATCAAACAGAAAGCCACTTCTTACAGCAAATGATGCACACTGGGAACTAGACTCTGAAACACACTCGATAATCTGCTCTGACTCAGAGACTGGATGCAGCTAATTGGCAGAGCTCCTTAATTAGCACAGATCTCCACAGACAATGTGGGAGTGTGTGCAGTGTGCTGCAGTGGAGCACAGCACCTGTCAGTCAGGAGCCCTCTCCTCCCACAGTGATGCCCTGGCTGAGAAGGTTGCCCTTGGCTAGAGAGAAATACTGGAGGCCAAAGAGGAGAAACTATGAAATGGTTCTTCCTTAAGTGCAGGGGCTCATGCAGCTGAGCAGCTGTCATGGTTCTCTCCAGGCTGTACAATAAGGAGGCTGTCCCTGGTGGACTGAAAACAGGAAAGCAATGTGCAGGTGGTTTCTTAGACTTGTTACCTCCTTATTACAAAGGAAAAAAGGTGGTGCTTCCTTTGACACACTTTCACCTACATTCTCTAAATGCATTCAGCAGCGCAAACCTTTCATGTCCTGGAATGGGCTGGTGTTTTCTCCTCTAACCCACAGATTTCATTGTCACTTCAGTACTGCCATATGCAACCAGTTGTTTTGATCACGGATCAAGCGCCTTTAACTAAAAGTTTTAACCAAACAATTCATAAAGTAGTGAGCTACCTCTTCTAAGAATAACATAATATAATATAGATAAGACAGCAAATTTTTTCCTAGCTACCAAAGCAGCCTTAAACAGGCAAAACAGCATTTTTTTTCTTTTTTTTTTTTGTTTATTGGGAAGAGGAGAAATTTTGCAGAATACTTTTGAGGTTACATTTGCAGAAGCAGTTATATGTTCTGTTGTCCAAAGGGATCCATCCAAAGTGTCTTCTGCCACCCTTCCTTTTCATGCTTACTACTCATCCCACAGCTACTGAAGCAAGGGAGCCTCCTGACACTTATGGTGGTGCGTAAGGATGCAGAGCAGCGATGCTTCCAAGGCCTTACTCAGAGCCCAGTCACACTGTGGGAAGACCACTGGGATAACTCTAGTCTAGTTAGGTTACCCCAAGGCATCTCTCCCTCTCAGAAACAAGGCAAAGAGATACAGAGGCACTCACATAACACATATCTTGCAGGCCAAATTCTTTGCACTGTTACCACTTACAATATCTACAATAACTCCAGTTGAGCCAGGTTTCAATGTTTAATTACATCTCTCTGCTGGGTTATTCTGGGTTGATGTTGCTGCATGAAAACAGAATTTGGCCCTTATTATAAGCATATTTTTATACAGAGGATGACAAATATCAAAAATGCAATTTTTTTTTGCTGGAAAGAGCTACACTGTCCTTGAAGATGCCAGGAAGACCCTAGGAAAGCTTCAGGCTAAAATGAAATTTAAAACTGTATGACAGCTTCTCCTTCCTTCTCCTGGAAAGAGTCACTACATATAATTATAGTCCCATATTTTAGGCCCAAATAGCTTCCCATATTTACAAGTCTATGTGCCATTGGTGTAGGAAGTTCTTATACATGAAATGCCAGTCTTTGTAGCTTGTACTGGCATTTCTAAACTGGGACATAGAGCTATGCTTTACCAGCTTTTATCCAGAAGAGATAATGCTGCCAAGTTAACAATGTGGCTGTAAGCTTTTCATTAATTTTCCAATGTACTTCGTCTTAGTGGGCAATGTAGAGCTGAAGTTCAAAATATTCATGGAAAGAAAAAGCCTGTTAGGAAGTCAGCAACTAATGACATAGAGCAACACAGTTAGCCCCAAGTTTTTAGGGCTATAACACTATTACTATAATTACATGAGCTGTGTGCAAATATATTTGCACAACAAATCCCAATGGACCGAGATGAGGTAGGCTGTGTTCTGGGTATTTTTTAAATTTGGAACATTCTTGGTGGAAAAAATTCCCCTCTCTTGCTGGAGTCCTTTACACACATACAACGCCCAGACCTTATGTGCTTCATCCCACTTATGCCATTGAGGCTGCCCACATGCATAGGGATGGAAGGGCATTTGTATAAGAATCTCTGCAAATGTAAGCCAAGCAAGCAGGCTTGGTTTGGTTTCCAGGTCCTCCTACTCATGGGCTGGAATGGTAGATAATGAGAAAATGACCTGTGGCTGCATGAGAGTGTGCATGAGAAAATTCAGCAGGAGTTTTCCATAATTTAAACAGCTTGGGATGATCTCCCTCATCTTGAATGGTTCAGGTGATTCTGATGATATCCAGGGAAGGGAAAACAAGGCTTGGGGGAATAGGAAGGACCTGGCTCGTGACTGGGTTCCTTCAGATCCGGTACCCAGCTGGCTGTTTCAACATCTCCCAAGTACCTAACTTGTAGCTGTGGACCAGTGTTCAGATGTGTTTTTTCATAGTCTCCTGAAAAGTTCATGGTGCTCCCACACCCTAGACTGTGTGGTACTTATTAAACTGTTTGTGATAAATATACAAAGTCTGTGTTATGTCACTCAAACAGAAATGTGTCCCAATTCTGACATCAGCAGAGTCACCTACCATAAAAACAGTGTGATGCAAGTGAGAATAATATATTTTTCACTGGCATACTGCTGAAGATTATGAAGATTGTTCCAGCCTGATGATAATAATATGGCAAAACTAGAGTCACGATTTACTGCTTGTTTGAAAACAGTGGAAAATGTAGATTGCCTAGGGAAAATGTGAACTATTTCACATAGATTAAATGGAAAAACCACTTTGGGGTCCATTATATCTTCCCTCTTAATGTTTTATGGGTTTTATTCTGCATTTTAAAATATTTAAGATCCTGGGGTGGGCTAACTCTACAAATGTCACTTTCTGGGTGGGCTTGTCCTTATGCAATTAAAAATAAAGCACAGAACATCCACAGCAGATGGAACTTCCACACAGAACAAAATCTCCTCTACTCACACTTTTTCCTACCCAAATTCTGTTTCCAACAGAAGTGACTTGAAGTATGGAATCAAATTAGAGTTAATCAACCGCAGCATTTTGTAATTAATAAGAAAACAACATCCCATATGAAATGATGGAATTTGACAACCTATTGCCAAGTCTGTGGCTTTTCCACCCATTCATCTGGGTCAAACTCTGTTTTCTACAGAAGAAGAGTAAGTGAGGAATAACTCCACTGAAAGGCACAGAGTTACCCCATATTAATATACTATAGATATAGGTCCAGAGCCTTTTTTTGAGTAGCATGTCACTGTGGGGTACCGAGAGCGGCGAGAAGAATGACATTAGAGAGAATGAGTTTTGGAGAAAATAGCTTTTTATTAATAATTAAATCAGGTTTTTGTAATTTGGTTCGGAATAGAGGAATGACACGATTGGTTTACTGCTCAGCCATCCACCTAAGTGATTGGCCGAACGGTGCAACACTTTTTTTCCCAATGAACCAAAACATCTCCACAGACCACATGCAGCTGTGAAATAGTTCACAAAACAACAGTTTCTCAGTTAGTCTGCCTGAGAAAGCAATGTTCTCACGGAATAATGAGAAAACCTGAAGAATTTCTCTGCTTGTACCTTTTTAGCATCCACAGTAGCAGATGCAGATTCAAGAAAATTCAGTACTGTGGCAGCCCATTACAATGGACTGTTGGAGGGGTTTTACCCTGCGGTCCAGCCTGTGTCTCCTCTGAGTGCTCCCACTGGTGTCACAGCATCATTCCAGCATCATTACGCCTGCTGGCCTCCTGCTATGCTGGATGTAGTAACTCCCTCTGCTAAAGGAAGGTCCCTCTAAAACTCTAGGAAGAAGCATGAAAAATGGAGGAGCTCCCTTTACTCCAAATTTCCCATGTGAGCAGTACCCAGGCTCACTTCCCTCCCAGCATCTACAGAGAATTCTGCTGCAACCCTGAGATAGCAGGGTGTCCCAAAACAACACCACCTGTACCCTGCATGAAGAAACAACACCTCCTGTGCCCTGCATCAAAACCTCCTTTGTTAAAAAGAAAAGAAGGGTAGTTGTCATGGGAATCTCCCTTCTAAGAGGAATGGAGGCCAGACCTGACTCACAAAGAAAGTCTTCCGTCTCCCAGGACCTGAGGTAAGGGACATTACTGAAAAACCTCCCAGTCTAGTAAGGCCTTCTGATTACTATCTGTTATAGGGTGTTTAAACTGGCAGCAACAAAATAACACAGGGAAGTCTGAGGGCGATCCGAAGAGACTTCAGGGCCCAGGGATGATTGGCAGAGGAATCAGGAGCACAGGTACTGATTTCAGAGATGGGAGTGCAGAGATTCAAAAAACTTTGAGAAAAATTAAGGCAGAACCCATCTGATAAATCTCCAGACAGCTGAGTATTCAATTAGCATGCACTTTGTTTGTTTATCCTTTTACCTTGCATTGTCCAGACCACCTGTTTCTGGATGCATATCATGCCACTTCATTGCAGTGATTTTCTTCTGGTGTTTTGTTCGATTTTGACTGTCATCTAAGCAGAAGCAGATCAGTGGAGATATCATAATATTTATTTTAAAACAATTTGTTCTTTTATGTAAAACATTTGGGAATTTCAGTAAACTGGCATTACTTAAGTGCTATCTTAATATTTCTCCCAAGGCTGAAAAGTCTAAAACATTCTACCCGAGTTGTTTTGTGACATAGTTGTGGTAATTGCCTGAGCACAAAGACTAAATTTTTTTTTTTTTTTTTTTTTTTTTTTTTTTTTGTGTCAGGAACCATATGGAGATNCTGAGCACAAAGACTAAATTTTTTTTTTTTTTTTTTTTTTTTTTGTCCAGGAATGACACTGTAAAGGACTCTTTAATTTATGGGGAAGAAAAAAGTATCTGTTGGTAAATCAGATCATATCTTTCAGACATATAAACTGAAAAATAAACTGATGTACATGTGGCTTCATCAATGACAGAATTATTGAACACTTAAACCAAATAGCGCATGAGACCAAAGCTGTAGAAGTCTTTGTCCCTCACTTATTTCTAAGCTCTTTGCTTCCTTACAGAATTATTTTCTCTAAAAGAACTTCTGATTTCTAATAGCAAGCTAGTGTGTGTTCTGTTAGCTCAAAGCAAACAAGAACTAAAAAAAAAAGAGCCCTATCACACTGGTTTATATTTAAAATGCAACATGTTATACATAAATATGTACAGAGTCAACAAAGCAGCTGCGTTTTACACAAGAGACATGAGAGAAGTTCCTAGAGAACTTGTTGTTCTGAGGTAGTAAATTTCTCAGCAGCTTTAGAGTACTTTTCAAATACATAGAGATATTCCCTTTAATTACTAAAATACTGAACAAATCTAATTAGTGTCCATCATTTTCAGGACTTGTCTTACTCAATTTAATGGGAATGCTAATGGAAGCACTAGTTTTAAAATACTTCCAGGATATCTTTGTTTTTAAAAAACGACATGGTCTTTAAATCAAATTTGTTGTTTCTCCTGACGTGTTATGCAGATTTCAGCTGTGTCAACCACCCAGCCACTGTGAAAAGCCCTGTCATTCTCAAGGATGTGCCTGGAATCCCGATGCTGAAGGAAAATGCTACCCAACTGTCAGTTGTATTCATTTTTGCAAAGCCCTTGCCAGAATACAAATCTATTTAATTGGAGTAAAACACACTACTGGGCTGTGTAAATTCTAGGATGGGTCATTTTTCTGAGTGTAATTCTACAGTTTTTATAGTGGGATCACTGTTGCTCCATGTGTGGGTTGCTTTCAGCCATTTCAGAAAGGTCAGAGGAACCAAATAATATCCAGCTATTCCTGCAGTGACCCCCTCCTGCACAGGCACCCCCACCTCCCTTCAGTATCTCCATCATCAAGCAAAAAGCCAGAAAGTGAAAGGGAGGTTTAATCATAAAGTATCCTGAGTTGAAAGGGATCCACAAAGATCATTGAAGTCCAACTCTTGGCACTGCACAGCACAGTCCCAGAAATCACATCACATTCCTGACAGCATTGTACAAATGCTTCTCAAACTCTGTCAGGCTGGTGCTGTGACCACTTCCCTGGGGAGCCTCTTCCAGTGCCCAACCTCCCTCTGGGTGAAGAACCTTTTCCTAATAGCCAACCCACACCTACCCTGACACAGCTTCATGCTGTTTCCCTGGGCTCTGTCACAGGTCATCACAGAGAAGAGAGCCCCGTCTCTTTCCCTCACAAGGAAGTTGTCAGCTGCAATGAGGTGTCCCCACAGTCTCCTATTCCCCAGGCTGAAGAGGCTGGATGTTCCTTGTAAGGTTTCCTCTCAAGACCCTTCACTATTTTCCTGCCCTCCACTGGGCAAAGTGGAGAGCGATTCCTTACAGATCTTTGTCCTTCTTACATTGCCATGACCAAAGCTGCCCCCAGCACTCAAGGTGAGGCTGCCCCAGTGCAGAGCAGAGCAGGACAATCCCCTCCCTTGCCCGACTGGCGACGCTGTGCCTGATGCCCCACAGAGCAGGGCTGACCCTCCTGGCTGCCAGGGCACTGCTGACTCATGTTCAGCTTGCCATCAACCAGGCTTCAGGAGAGTTTTTGACATAAAACTGAAGGTCCCTGGTTTAGATGTGTAAAACTGGAGATAAATTGGGCTATTAAAACATATCAGTATTAACTTCAGGGAAAACACAGCTGAACCAGCCTGAAATCTAGAGACCAAGAAGTTCTGGGTTTTATCTGGATATTTTAGTGCTTGCTCTGAGGTGACTTGTTTTGAGCTAGGGAGGGGTAGACCTTGGTCCTCTGAGAAATGTTGGGTCTTGTCTGCTTCTCCAATGAACAGAATTTTGGTATTTATCCAAGCAGAAATTGCATATGTGTAATAACATGGGAAAAGACAAAATATGGACAAGAAGTATTTATAGATTCAGGACAGAGTTTTTCTTCTGAGAAAAAGAAAAGTCTTAGAAACAGTTATCTTTAGTTTTGTGCACTCATGGGCCACAAACTATCACCAAAACCACAGAACAATATTCCAGCAACTTTGTGTTTAATGCTGGTTTATTAGGGATGGGAGCTAACTTCCTACTCTTCGCATTCAGGACCAGCTCTGCTGAAGACTACAGCTATCAATTATAGCTGCAGCTTCATTGCTTTTTATGGCACTGACACACAGCTGAATTTTTGTCACAGGTTGTGACTGCAAGGGAGGCAGCTGCCATGAAGAAGCAATTCACCTTATAGTAACACCACTAGTGGTCTTGCACAGGCATTGAGCATTCAGGCAGAGTCCTGCACCTATTTTCACAGACAAAGTTTCCACAGAAATTTTACACAGAAAACACTGTACAGCAGAACTGAGGTAAGTATAAAGATAATGGTAATTATCCATATATAAACAGAAACTGTTAAAGAAGCATCCTGTGTGATAGCTTTTTAGTTGACAAGTATAATCCAATTACTCAGATTTTGTGCTAGCATGATTCCAGAAAAAATTACACAAATTAGAGTAATTTTTCCAAGTTATTATTCCAAAAGAGATGAAGTAATTACACAAGCATCTAAGCTAAATTTCTCCTCTGCAAAACCTGAAAACATGTATAGGACATGGGTTTTCTTTCATGTGCAGAGAAATGAGAGAGGATGAAGTGAAGAAAGGGTCTCGGTAAATGAGGAGAACAGGGAGAGGAATGATACAGGGAGAAGGGCCTGAGACCAGAAGGGAAAAACACAGAGAACAGGAAGGACACAAAGAGGGAAGAGGTGAAGGTAAGCATGAGGTAAGGCACATCTTCCATGTTTAAAAATTCTGATGAAGATATTTCCTTGAAGAGACCATGAGCTTAACATGGGACATCAAGAACTATGTTGAATAGTGCAGTTGTAGATTTGCAGGAAGAAATAAATACCTGGTGCTCTGTCTCCCTGGAATCGCTACACCTCATACATTCAAGCTGTCTCAGATTGACCATGCTTGTAGTGCCCACAGTGAATAAACAAGCTCTTTCTAAACTGTGTCAGACTACCTGACTTGTGTCTCACACCATGCAGGCAATTATATACCTTCTGCAATTATATACCTTCTGCCATTTATAAACCTTCTGCTATACAGAATGTCCCCAAATCCTTTTTGATAGAAATAATTTCTAAACTGAAGTGGAGTTCAGGAAGGGGTACAAATCGAAATGTGAAGGTACTGTTCTTGACTTTCAGTTAACAGGAAATAATGTCACTGAAGAAAACAAAATTTCTCCAGATCTGTATTGGTATAATTGAGGGCAGTACTTGACCCTGTGCTGTACTCACCTAACATTTAAGAGGGCAGTGTGCTCTTCTCCAGATGTAACTTTCATGATCTTTAAATCTAACAGAAGTGGCTCAACAACTTTGAAGGACATTTTCTGGTCCAAGATAGAAATTGAAGCAAAGAGAAGGGAGGCAGGCTTGCACTGGAGGTAAGATCACCCAATTTCTTAGCTCAGTTCCACTAAGCTTCTGAAGCTAGCTTGAACGTTCATACGTAACCTGAAAGAAGAAAGTTAAAACAACCACTTGCTATTTCAGAGAGGGGAAAAAAATTATTTGTGTATTATGCTGTTTGGATCTAATTGTTAATAAGGTTCTTTAGAAATTCCTCTGCCCGAATTAAGGTGCAAACGAGACCATAAGCCAGTGACAATAGTAAGGGTTTTATTTGATGGTAAATATGAGAGAGGGAGAGGGGGGGAGAGAGAGAGAGAGAGAGAAAGAGAAAGAAAGAAGTAGAAAATAGGTGGGGGGGACAGAAAGAGTGACAGGGATAGAATAAGGAAAATATCACCACTCTGTGGGTCCCAGCAATGTTCCGTTGATCCTCTGCAGCTGGTCTTCTTGGTGTTGAAGGTCCCCCTGGAAGGCATAGACTCCGATGGGTATATATGCTCAGGCCAGGCAGGCATGGCCGGGCATGTCCCCCTGGAGGTGGGGGTGCAGTCTCTGGCAGCAGGCTCCGGGTCTGTTGCATCACGCGCAGTCCTGTGGGACCGAGCCTCTCAGGTGAAAGTCCCGTGGATGTGTCCTGTGGGGTTGGGGGTTCCACAGCTGGGCCAGTTTGTGTAATCCGAGGCTGGGTGTTTATTGCCTTGCACCATGCACCCAAAACCTCCTCCTTCCCCCTCGGCTGGGGGGAGTCTGTGTAAGCCTGGCTTCTGTGAGCTGTGCTCTCCCCCACCCCAAACTCAGCTGGAGG
Organism: Struthidea cinerea; assembly: GCA_013397865.1. Classification (NCBI taxonomy): domain Eukaryota; kingdom Metazoa; phylum Chordata; class Aves; order Passeriformes; family Corcoracidae; genus Struthidea; species Struthidea cinerea. The sequence goes on from VZTI01003214.1 coordinate 242,830, forward strand.
CTTCATCCTATTGTGGATGCATACCTTTCCCTCAGCCTGAAGTGATTGAACAATGGGTTTATCTAATCAGCAGATCGCCTTACAGTCCCAAATTCTTCAAGGAGGTTTCTGTGGCTGCAGCTTCTTTAAAACTTTATATCAATGTTTGAGGCATGAACTATTTTCAGTCTCTGACAGACGCTGACTAGCTGCACCTGGCAGAGTTCAAAGACAGCATAGCCATGATACTGTTGCTCTCTTCTGAATCTGGAATTAAATCTATTGTATACACTGCATTGCAGTCAACAGTGAAATTACTTTCAGTTGGGTTGCTGCTATTTTTGCTAATCTCAGCTGGACTTTAGCCATCTGTTTTCTCCTGAAGAATCAGTGTGAAGAGGAGGACGATAATACTGATTACTGTTTCTGTTCAACATCCTATACTCAACAGTTTTTGCTAGGCTCCTCTAAATATAGCAGTCCATGTTTGGTGGTAGATGCTGCACACACTGCTCAGATTCACAGTGCTGCGTGGGAGCAGTGACCTTCTGTTGGGGTTTTAGGAGTTCTCCTTTTGGTTTTTTTTTTCCCACTTAAGGAATTTTCCCCATATGTGTTGCTAGGAGACAATAACGACTGGATACTTAAGAGAGACAAAAGACCTGGCCACAGGGAGAGGGGTCCAGCTGGCTACTCTCTTTTACCTGGGGTTTTCTCGTTTAGGGCAGAGATGCTGCGAGATTTGGACTGGGGAAAAAGGGGCTGGGTGAAGCCCCCAGCTCTCTTGTTCTCCCAACGTTTGGAGGGGAGAGAAGCTGCGGTTGCTGTGGGGAGAATTCATCACCACTGCGGGGCTCTGCCTTCTGCTGCCTTCCTTGTACTGTTGTGATAAAAAGAAAAATGTTTGTTAATCAAATCCTGCTTAATCTTGCTTATGCTAGTAGAAAAACCAGATGTCAGCCTTGAACCAGGAAGGAGTAAGTCTTGCATTGAATGCAGACATCCGGTAATGTAAACAATGCTTGCAGGATGTAGTAAAACACGCACAGGAAAGTCACAAGAGGAAGACTCGGGGCCTTCATCCCAGCGACCACCAGGAGGCAGAAAAAGACCCCCTAGCAACAGATCGTGCGGACGCAGAGTACACCAAAGAAGACATGTACACCGGAAATAAGGGACTATAAAGTGGTGGCTCCAGGAAAGGGGGAGTTATGAGCCGTGGCGGAGCAGAGACTCCCTCGGTCATCCAGCACTGTTTTGCCTCTTATGGCTGCCAAATCTTTTATAATAAATTGATATATTATTTTACTTAATTGGCTCACTGATTCTGTCCAAGCAATCTATAACACTGTGAGTGAGTGAAGCTCTGCTTGCTGGAGCGGCTGTTGCATTGGGACCCTGTTTAACACCCTACCTCACTAAAAGAGAGTCTTTCTCACCATCTGCTGAGGTGCCTATGGGGAAACCCTGGGATCCCAAGCCCGCCTTTCCCTGCCCCGCTGGGAGCCGGGCCGCTGCTGCCCTGTGCCTGCCGTTCCTTTGTCACTGCTGCGAGCCTTCACTACACTGTAGCCCCGCACCCCCTGCCTGCCGAGACATCCCGGGGTTCCTGCTGCAGCTCCAGAGTTTCCTACATCTTGTCTACCACCCGGGACTTTTTGCTTATTCCTGCCTTTCCAGTTTGCTGCTCCCGAGAGTCCTGCTGGGGCACCGGGATCGGCTGCCCAGGGGGTTTGTGCAGCCTTTGTTCCATCCCTTCCCGGCTCGGCCGAGCCACCATCACCGCCTGCTCCCCGAGCCCGCTCCGGAGCGCCCCCTGCAGCCGCGGGGGAACCATCGCACCCGCCCCGCTCACCGGGAGCCGCCAGCGCCCCTGCCGGCTGTGAGCGGAACTGCACCCACGGGGAAAGGGCCCGACAGCCGAGAGAGGCTGGCACTGGGTTTGTGGTGCTGTTCGCTGTTACTGCCATCGTTACTGTTGTTTGTTTGCCTTGTTATCCATATATATATATATTAGTAAAGAACTGTTATTCCTCTTCCTCATATCTTTGCCTGAAAGCCCCTTATTTCAAAATTTTAATTTGGAGGGAAGGGGGTTACATTTTCCATTCCAAGGGAGGCTCCTGCCTTCCTTAGCAGACACCTGTCTTTCAAACCGAGACACCTTCCCAAATGCCTTATGGTTCAAATCACTCCCACAACCTTCCTCATCATCAGCTGTATCAGTTTCTTCTTCTTTAATAGTGAAACAAAATTGCAACAGGGAATTAATTTTCACTGGCTATATTCTTCTGTTCCATTCACGTATTTTTCAGTTTTAAGCACACAAGTAAATAGGACTCAGACAGTCTTGTAATTAAAGTGACTGAAGGTCCAAGGATGAATCAGGTGTGTATTGATGCAAACAATTTCCACCAGAAATGCCAGTTAACTGAACCTAGATGGCTTCCTTCAAAACATCTCAGGTTGGTCCTTTTGCTGGCCCCAGAAACAGATTTGGTGTTGCTAACAGCTCCCGTGAGGAACCCTGGAGCACTGTAGGTGCCCCCAGGCAGGAGCCAGGCCCCAAGTCCTGCAGCAGGTGCTGCTGGCCTGCCCATCCCCGCCAAGGGTTGCTGGATGTGTCCAGTACCTCTTGGCAGCAACTCCCAGCTTTGCCCCACAGCCACAGCTGATTTCCAGAGCCCCTGCCACAGCAAAGCTGACAGTGACAGTCATTGCAATGGCAGGCTGCTGGGTTGAAAGACCCTCAGGTTCACATGAAATTTGGGTCCGAGAAAAATTTTCTCTCAAAATATGTAAAACAACTACAAATCCATAAAGCTGCACACCTGGTTTCGGGGCAGTTCTTGTGTCCTTCCAAGATATGAAAATCACACTGTCCGTGTCAGCCATAAGCTTTGATTAAGAGACTAAGGGGAATCTTATATCCACATGCAAATCCTCACAGCCCCAATCCTGCAGTTTATAATGCTCAGGCAGACCACTGTGCTCAAGTGGAGCACTATTAACTTTAATGTGAATTCCAACCATGCATTTTAAATTACCAGATCAGAGACTGAAATTAAATGCACACAGGGGCAGGTACTGTCTACTGCATTTTCTACAGTGTGGAGCACATTGTGAACATTTAGCAAAGGATAATAAAAATATCATAACAACTAAAACAATACCAATAGTAATTATGATATAAAAAGAATAGATAATATTGTCTACAATATTCAGGCCTCTGGATCACATTTCCCCAAACTCCAGAGGCATGCGGGCAGCCCTTGGTCAAATCCCTCCTCTGAACCTCTTGGTCTGTTCAGCCTGGAGGAGACTGAAGGGAGGCCTCGTTGCAGTTACAACTTCCCTGTGAGGGGAAGAGGAGGGGCAAACACTGATCTCTGCTCTCTGGTGACCGGTGATAGGACCCAAGGGAACAATCTGAAGTTGTGCCAGGGGTGGTTTAGGTTGGATATCAGGAAAAGTTTCTTCACCTGAGGGTGGTTGGGCACTGGGACAGGCTTCCCAGGGAAGTGGTCACAGCACTGAGACTGACAGAGCTCAAGAAGCGTCTTGACAACGCTCTTGGACACGTGATGTAATTTATGGGGCTGTCCTGTGCAGGGCCAGGAGTTGGACTTTGGTGATCCTCACGGGTCACTTCCAACCCAGAATATTCTGTGATTCTATAAAATGTAGAGAAGCAAAATTTTGCAGCCATGACACTCTGCATGAGTGAGTTGAGTCAGTCAATAGTGAGTTGACTCTCCTCACGATTAAAATCTGAAAGTAATTTGAATTCAGTTGGTTTGAAGATAACTGTATCTTTTAACTGGATCTTTCTCTGGGAAACTCAAGGGACTTACAATGTTCTATATTTTCTCCCCTGTAGGCACTTATATACCAAATAATTTTCAGTACTAATTTTGGTGAGATAATAGCTCAAGCTCCTGAAGTTTGTTCTTTGCAGCATTTCCTCTGTGCTTTTTCTGGACCTATTTCTGTATCTAGATTACTAATTCTCTTCTCAGAGGAATGCAACCAGCCCCAGCAATGCCACACTGCCAGTTTGGTTTATCGTCTTGCTCCTATCTGATACATCTATGCTTGCACATGAGGAACAGCTCAGAGTGAGAGACCTCTTTTTGTGTCTTTGTGTCTTTTTGTGTCTGACAGTTTTATCACTACTTGCTTTGCCTTCCACAAATTCTGGATTGCTGTAATGCTACACTTGCCTACAGTTGGTCAAGAAAAACATTCAATAAATCAGGAATAAGCCTGATTTCTGCACAATTACCTTAGAAAGTTCCATGATGTGAAGATCCAGAAACTTGTAAAAATATACTTGTTTCTGAAAGATCCATGTCCTTAAGAAAAGAACAGCTGTTTTTCAAAGCTGGTGTTAAACTAGTAGGTATATATGTATGTATGTATATGTATAAAGATCTTAGAAATTATCTGTAAATTTGTGACCTCCAGTCTGGATAGATTTGACGTACTCATTTTTAGGCTTCAGGAGAATATTGCTTAGAAATATAAACTAAGACAAAATGGAGAAATTCCCTTTGGCATGATCTAGAGTTTAAAACCAGAGAAATCTTCTCTATCTATACAGTTTAACTTACACGTTTACTGGAATTGCTAAGAGGGATTATATCTAGCCTTGCAGACCAACTAAAATCCGAAATCCTGGAAGATCACTTCCCTAACCACATCCTATCACAGCAGAATGTGACACATTACAAGAGATTCTAGTTATGAATTCATCAGGTCTTTCTTAAGTGTGAGATATAAAAGGCTTCATAAATCTTTATTAAATACTAGAAATTACTTATATCTTTATTATTAGATTACTTATATTACTTAATATTGGACGGGAATTTCTATTTCCTACTTGAGCCCTTGAGGGTGGGCATAAGGACTTATATGGAAATGAATAAGCCAAAATGGAAGAGAGATATAATTTAAAAAGAAACACAAACAGCAACAACCAAAAAACCAAAACAAACAAAACAAAAAAACCAACCAAACAAAAAATAAACCAAACCAAACCACCACCACCAAAAAACCAAACCAAACAACGCCCTCCCCCCCCAACCAATAAACTCCACCAAACAACCAAAAGTAAAATCAAACAAACCAACAACCCAAAGCTAAACAAAGAGGAAATCGTGTTAGGCCTTCTTACTCTTGGCAAAGGCCATGACTCAGGAGGCCACTTCCCCAAGAACATGAGCAGTGCTGGTACTGCTGGCTCCTGGGCAGTCCTATCCAGCCACTCAAATTTTGCTTTAGACAGCTCTAGACTTGTTTTTGTTCTTGTTCAGAGTTTTAATCACAGTTTGCTCACCAGTCTGTCTTTTTGTAGCTTTCAGAAAAGCCAGGTATAGTCTGTGAAGCTGCTAATTGCTGACTCGTTCGAATGAATGTGTTTACTACAAGCCATTTGTTATAAATGTAAGAAAGAACAAAGTTTTTTCTAACCTATCTCTAAGCAGAGATAGATTATACTTCATAATTTATCTATAAAACTAAGTTTCTTGCAGACTATTATTTTTTAATAACATATGGTATTTCTGTAGGAACATGTTGCCCATTCCAAGTCCTTCTTAAAAGCCATAATGTAACTAATGTGAAAAAAACCAGCCTAACTTCAGCATATGTCCTAACCTTTGAGAAGAGCAGCATGACCTTAAAGCATTGAAATTATGTCTGTCTGCCATTAAAGAGACTTCCATAAAAAAAGTGGGCTTGATAAGGACAAGCTACAAGGAAGAGTGCACTTTTATAAGCACAAAAGCAGCACAATACATAAAAAGAAATTTCAAAAACAGTGAGGCAATTGAAGGAGAAGACAGACCCTTTCAAGTAAGCCACTCAGTCCATCTGGTAAATCCTATAGATTTATCTCCATCCCAGTGTTTACTGCATAACTTCCCTGTGAGTACAGTTAGCTCTAAATTTTCCCTCTTTACTTAGTAGCAGCACACATCTACTGAATGCAAGTCTGTATTTGGATTACTCCCTTAAAGTGTTTAGAATCTCTTATCCTTTGAAATACGGAGTCTCCCTTTGTCTCTACAGACTATGTGTTCTTTCCTCCACATTAGTAATGTAAAAGAAAACAGAATACGTGGTCTCACGGTGATGTAATAGTTGTTTGCTAGTACCACCCAACCACATTATAATTTTCTTACTATTTAAAGTATTTTTACATTTTCTGTCTTAAATAACTGTTTGTTGAGGTGTGTAGCCATACTCCCCTGCAACATGATGAAGTAGTATATGTTTAGTTGGGAAAGAGATACCAGTCGCTTCCTCTTAAACAGCTTGCAAATATCTAGTGAAGGATCCTGCTCTGTTCAGATTTTTATCCTCAATACAGTGCCAGTGCACCATCTAGGAACTGATGAAGGAATGGAGCTAACTGTCCAGTGACCGAGGGTTCTTGTTGTATTCTTGACTGGGATGACATTAATTGACCAAACCACAACTTTTTGTTGTTTTGATCTACTGTTGTGATTGTCTACATTAAATCGTATGTCCTGGCTCCCTGACTATATTGTTCAATTCATTCATTCATTAACTTCAATAATTTCCTCTTTCTGAGCCACTTACACCATTACAGGCATCACATTATTGACTGGGAAGAAAGCCCTAGGTGGTAAAGACTGTCTACTTTACCCCAGGAAATCTGTTTAGTTTTTGATACAGTATCGACTGTCAGAAGTCACAATTTCCCTTTTCTGGCTCATTTGGCTCAGGAAAACCTTGACAGCCTGCTGAGAAAAGATGGAAGCAGAAACACAGTAAAACAGAAGGAAATTATACTGGGCTACCATTATCAGCTCGTGGACCAAGCACAGGTTCCCAGCAGCCAGTCATGCCCTTAAGGTAAAGCCATTAGCTGGAAATAGAAAACCTGTTTTGTAGAGTGCCAGGAGATCTGTGCTGAAAGCTTGTGATCTAAGACACAGTGAAGTGTCAATGGCCCTGGTGTACTTCACAGAATTTGTTTCCATCCTCTTAAATAAAAAGGAAATTATAGACAAAGTGAATATCATTCAGATTTGTGAAGTCAAGAGGTGAAACACCTGATTGAAGGTAGTCATACAGTGATATACTTTGAGACAGGTGTTACATGGAGGGCAGATGGTCAGAGCATGGCTCTGGGGTGTGCTCTATGTGTGGCACAGATGTGCACTGTGAGGTGCATGGTGTGTGGTGTCCAGTGTGCAGTGCCCTTTCCAGTAAATCATTCTTAGCTCAACCCATGATCTTTACTTTTTGTGCCTCCAATTCTCATCTCCAACCCTCCACAGAGAGGGGAGAGGGAGAGGAGAAGGGGCAAGTGAATGGCACATGGTTTGGAGAGTCTCAGTGGAAGCACTAAACTGGGGAGTACCGTTCCTAAACCACAACAAGGTGCAATGGTGCCAATATGAAGATTTGGATGCATGACCTATAGGGTCAAGATACAAGTATTAAACCTATTTGAGTTACTAAAGATCCTTGGTCTTGTTCATTGCTTTTATCATCAGTTCAAATTATATGCCCAGATACAACCTTTCTGTCAGCTTCTGCCCCATTCATCAAGCACAAGGGATATACAGGCAGGGGTTTAAAGATCTCAGCACTCTGAATGTTGATGTTTTTATTTCTTATTAAACTTTGCAAGCAAAGCAAAGGGCACAGAAATGCAGAACAGGTGTGATGATAATTGTCCTAGTAACCATGGGCTGCACCTTGCTTAGGCCTCCCTTGTATTAAGGACTGTGCAGCCATGAAGAGGGATACAGCCTCTGCTCATGAGAAATTGTTAAATATGACTGTCTCAGAGGAAGGAGGATATGTGAGTGTGATAAAAAGCATGTGAGGAGAAAGAGTCTGAGATAACACTTGAAAGAGCAGTTTTACCGAAATCCATGGTGATATTCCTTCAAATCTTCCTCTGTGATTCACATAGCATGATGACCTTTAAACACAGCTTCCTTATTCTGAGTTGGGCAATGATAAACTAAAACAGCTGTGTTTAGCCTGTTCCTTTGTTTCTGCTAACAACACCATAAAAGCCCTTTATCTGGTATAATCATCAGCCAAACTGGCTGTGTGACTACTGAAGACCTCTGGCTACCCCTTACCTCCTGAGCCTCCTTTTGTTTGTTTGAGCTGCCACATCTTTTCTTACCTTAAGGTTACAAACCCTTCAAAGAAGGGGTTGTATTTCCCTTTTTTATTCCAGTTGTTGCTTCAGTCTATTAGAAACCAGAAGAGATTGTATTAGAAACTAGAGAGAATGAGAATCCTTTTTATTTGAATGTGTTTATTTAGAAAACACTCATAATATTCTTGGCATACTTTTAACTGTACAGGAACAGAAGGGTTACAACCCAAAACCTAACTAAAGCAGCAGCATTTCATCCTCAGCCCCCATCACTTTATTACTATCACAGTTTTAACAGACACAAATAGTGCCACCCTGTTTTAACTTAAAACCTACTTTCAATAAAATTAGCTTCATCAATAGATGGTCACACACTGTTGGGTGTGTTGTGAAATGTTTGGAAGTTAAACATGTGAGAGCACATCAGAGAGTGGGAGAATACACGGCCTTTAAAAGGAAGTAATAAAACCTTGATTGCAAACTCATCACTCTGAATAATTTGAAACCTCTAAAGTAAATAAACCTTATATCCCTTGGCAAATAAAATAAATAAACTTTATATCCCTATGCAGCCATGGAAGGAGACTTTGTTATTCTGGGTTTTTTTCTGGTTTTTTTTTTTTTTTAGATCTTGGTCCATATATCTGCTGTGCTTTCCTCTTTAATTTAAGGCAGCAGTTTGAGTGCAAGAAGCAGTAGGGAGCAAGAATGTAAAGGGCCTTGTGTATTATGGAGAAATGGGATTTTCAAAGCTATCGTCACTAACACAATGAATATAAGGCAGATGTGAAAAAAGGAACTTTAAAAAAGAACTTTCATATGATGGTTAACAGGAGGATAAGGAAAACATTCACTGCAGCTGAGGAAAATGAGTTCATCTGTTGTTTGAGAGCTGAAGTATTATGCCAGTATTATTAAGTTTGGGAAAGGCCAGAAGAAGGGGAGTATATCCAAGATGTATGCAGGTAATGATCTGACTGAAATTGTTGAAGAAGAAGAGCAGATAGGCAGGACTACACTTCAGAAAGTACTGGGAGGATAAACATGGCTGAAGGTAGGTACGCAGAGAAAGTGAGAAAAAAGTGTTAAAAATTGCAGTTCAACTGTGAAGCAGAGTAACAGAAAAAAATTTTATTGGTGTGATCAGTGCTTAAGAAAAGCATGGAAGTTGGCAAAGGATTGAGAGGAGCTCAGTTTTGGCCAAGTTAATTTTAAGCTAATCATTAGCTATGTGAAGAAAAGAAGAGAGAAATATTTTATTTGATCAAAGGAGATTACCTATGGGTGACAGAATAGTTTAAAATAGTTGCATGTTTTTTTAAGGTTAGATATAGTAGTTCAAGCATATTAGGCAGAGGATGTCATCAAAGGAAAGGTCATAGAGTGGACAGGACAAATAAATGTTCCTCAAAGCAGAAAAGGGGGGAATTACCTAAAAGAAATCTTGAACTGGTGTTAGGGAGGATGACAGACACAAGAAAAGACAGCAGGACAGCAAGGAGGGTCAGCAAGAGCTTCAGGTGTGGAGTGTATTCAGCAACATCAGAAAGAGGAGAGAGATACAGAGAGAGTATGAGGTGTTTCTCTGTGAGGTGGTTGATACAGACCTTAGTCACAGGCAGGAAGGGCAGAATGAGGGCTAGAGCTGAATATAAGAGTTGAATCTTCACAATGCTAGGCAGGGTGCACCCCTTCAGTGAGGTGCCAGCTGGTGGCAGGAAGACTGTGAGGCACTGAACGAGCACTTTGTGAAGCTTGCTTTCTGCTGACATCCTACACTTTATGCTTCTCCATTTCTAAGCACAAAGTGCTGCACGCAGGTGCTGCACTCATACTTTCAAAAAGCCTTTATAAATGCATTTCCAGATGTACTTTTGCCTGTGTTCTTCATGTTCTTGCTCCTGGTGGCAGAATTGTAGACTGGACCTGCCTGGTCCAGAGCCCTCATGTCCTGACGGGTCCTCCATTGTCCAACGTGGTCATGTAGCAGTGTCCACCATTTTTGCCGCTGCTTTCTGTTAAAGTCACTTGGAGATGGATGTCTTTCACTGGCAGCTTGGTCATATTTTGCAACTTTCTGGGACTCTCACTCACTGACGTCATTTAATTAACTGTACATAATTTGACAACTTCAATAAGAAATATTGTAGTCTACATTATTTGAATTCACTCTTTGGTGGAAAGTGTCCTTATTCTTTCAACTTGTGTAGTATATTTTCAAAGGTATGGAACAATTTTGGGTACCTTATTTATATATGGAGAAGTGTTTTTACAGATACTCAACCTGTGAAGGTGTCAGCACGTTGACAATTTGGCAGGTCTTCTACTGAGATGTAGGGTTGCAAATTAATGGTTAATTTGCTTAAGCTCTTTCTGTTGCCTCACAGTGCCCTTTTTCTGCTTATTGCCTGTCATCAGCTAGTGCTCTTCCTCACATTCCCCAAAATTTGCCCAGCTGTCAAGTGAATCAGATGTGTCACTTCATAATTCAACAACTTTGTGAACAGATTACTGATGCAAAGAACACCTAATATGCTAGATTATGTGTTTGTCTGTGGCTACAGAATCAGTGAAGAGCTAAAGCTGATGATGAAGATCCAGCCTTGCCATGAAAGGGACTAAGACTAAACTCAGACCAAGCAGTGTTTCTGAAATGTTCTGACACTGGGAGGCTTGAGCACTCCAGAAAGTGCCTTATTAAAGCAGGAGGTTCTCCAGTTATGTACACATGGTTCTGCTTTCTTAATAGTCCCATTCAGAGTAATAATTCAGTATAGGAGACATGGACAAGGCAGAGCTAGACAACGGATCTTGCTGAACTCAACAGCAGAACACCTGTTCATTTACAGAGAAAAGATGCTGCATTTCCAGGCAAATTTATTGCTGATATTGGCAGTGGTATAAGGGAGAAAATATATGTCTTGGAAACTGTTTTCCACTAATTTGCTGTTCTATGGATGGGAGCACTTGTGTGTTGTCTTGTGAAAAGAGGTGGCGACCTAGAAAGAAATCAGCAGGAAAAAGCAGGATGTAGCAGAGTTTGTTTTACTCTTAATTACTACTTTCTTGCACTTTCTCCTTCTGTTCAGTCAACAAGGAAATTGCAAAATGATAATAGTGTATTTGAGATAAAAATTAAGCTGAAGAAGCATTATGGGATAGTAGAAAGGCAAATGTGCCTCACAGTAGAATAAGATTGGAAAACCAGGAAAAAAGTCAGAAAAGACAAATATTTCAAAGCCTAAATTTTGCCAATAGACATTATTGTTCTTTATTGTAACTAATATTAGCATATAAATATTTTATAAATTAAGAAAGTAATTGACTAACTTATTCTTCCAAATTTAATTCTTGAATGTTTATAATGCTTCTATGGAAACACGTGATCCACAGTATCGAAAGGACATATATGGATTGAGCCTACAGCTGAGCATTTAGATGACTTATAACAAATTTATTACTTAAAAATTGCTTCCTCTGTTACATAAAAGCCATTACTATAGGTCAGTTAACAGAATAGTGATCAGGGAGACAATATCTAATTGGCTTAATTAGTTGCATGGCTGGCTAAATTTCATCGTGTATATTTATCTGAGTTCAAGCTTTGAGTTTCACAGAATAGAGACTATGACAAGTTATTACTGCGATTCTCTCATGCAGTAACCTTCACTTCATTTCAAAACATGAGCATTTTAAAATAAGCCTAACATTGTGCAAGCTTTCTTGCAGCATCAAAATCACATAAGACATACTCACAAATAAGCACTGATTTTTCTACTACCGAGTTGCTTGATTATTCTGTGAGGAAGGGCAACATTCTTATTCTATAAAAGACATTGGAAAAATTCAAATGGATTTGCAAAACACTGTACCCTCACTCTGCTATTTCCCTTGCTACACACAAGTTTAGCTGCCTGAAGGATTTACATTGTCACTCACCACCTTTGTTTCCCAGTGACTTCCAAATCAAATTTTGAACATCAGTGAAATACCTAAAGGAACCTCCGTTTCAGTAAGACAAGAAAAAAGTCAAGTGTCTGTCTCCAAATGACTCAATTCACTGCAGAAACTCCATGGCTTAGGAATATTTTTGTCCATGACTCTTACTCTGTTGTAGGACCCCTGGTAAAATTTATTAGAATAACTTCCAGTTCTCACACATGAGGAAGGAAATAAGCTTCCTCTCTCATTTTCTTCTCCTTTGAGTTCTTTAACCTGCAAAAAAGAAACATATAGAATTAAATTTTCATTGGGTAAAAAATGGTACATTCACATAGCATTATTTCTAGTTGCTGGATTAGCCAGAGACAGCTGCATGAGATGTCTATGTACCTCATCTGGAATTCAGCAACAACATTTCAATCAGTGCAACCAGCTTCCTTCCACTGTCTGCCTCGGAGGTCACTGCAAATGCCTTAAAAATAAAGCTGGTCATTACTATCCTACATAAAACATTTATAGCAAGAAATACCTTGACCAAAGGCATTTTTATTTAGCACAGGGCATTTCATTTTAGTTCCAACAACAGCTTGTGAAGTTACTGGGAGCTTCAGTGTTTTTTTGTCTCTAATATTTATCTCCTGTTATCCTCCTTGCTAATACTATGTGCTTATATTCTGAAAAATATTCTGTTGACACAAACTTGCACTAAAATCCACAAAGGTACCAATGCTGTATGTTTTGTATCTCACTGCTGATCTTTATTATTTAATCCTACAGAAATACCATGTTTTTATAGCTTAGCTTTTTGCTGAACCAAGTTAAAGAAAAGATTGCCCTGAATTCAGAATATCTGGAAACAGCAGAGGAGAAATTTCCTTTTGTCAGCATTTCATTTCTAGTAAAATTGGTGTGGTTGCACCATTCTGCAGCAGTGATTTGTGAAGAAATTGGTAAGGCTAAGTGTGCTGAAAATCTGACGTGTTCCCTGAGCAGCAAAGGAACTCAAGGCAAATGTTACAGTATTACGGACAACACCAGTACTGCTTGTTTAAGCATTTGTTTCATAAACAGTAAAATGAAGTACTAACAAAGAAAAAATCGTGCAGGCCTCTCTGCCTTTTCTTTCTCCTTGGATCAGTTTTCTTACTCTGTTTCTCTTTATTCTCTTTTTAATTAAAAGCTTCTCTGCAGTAGCTGCTTATAAACCTTGGTGTTCTCTTCAATGGCACTTCCTGCCAGATGCCCTTGTCCTTGAAGGTTTTCTCCTTGACATGAGGGAGATTTTTATTATTTGTTTACTTGCCTTGCAATATCACTTCCTGCTCTCAGTAACTGCACGATGAACAAACCATAGGGAAGTTTCTGACCTGAAGACACTGTATTCTGTCCTGTAGCACTGCAGAAAAGGCACATTACTGGCAGGTGAGAGTGCTGGGTGGTTCATTCATGGGGGTTTGTATGGCTTTGCATTTTATCCAGTTCACCGGCAAACTCAGGCTAAGGGATCTGAAGTCCCATGGCCAGAGAGACTGGATATACACTTTGCCTGGTGTCTGAAAGCCTGGGAGGGACTTCAGGTACTGTGAGAGACTGGACTGCTCATGATAACTGACTCAAACCTTCAACTGCTTGCAGTGACCACAGAGGTGTTGTAAGAGACTGGCCTATTAGTGCTAATGGTTCAAACAACTGGCTGGGGGCTTTACTAGGGATGCACAGAGTGGCCTCCCAGGTGCAGAAGGGCCTGAGGCTACAAACTGGGTTTCCAGCTGAAGGAAGGGGCTGATAAGAGGCAAATCCTTCGAGGTGAGATAAACCCTTCCTATCATACCAATGTCCTCCCTTACATGACGACTCAGCTGTGAAAACTCCTCTCCCAAATACTGGGACATTCACTGGTGGGATGAAGGATTCACCTCGGCTGATGGGCCATGATTGATTCAACTACACTAAGTTAAGAGGCAGCAGCAACATCTAGGAAGATACAAATATGCCGGAAGTGTCCCATGATCCAGTATTACCTCATCCGGGGGAGGTACAGGGCATTCCCACCTAGCCTCAGCATGATAAACCCCATGGACATGGTGTTTTGCGGACTTTTTTCCTCACCACTTGATGGATACAGTCTACAACCACCATCTCGACAAGACTGCAATCACTGAGAATACTGGAAGAGGACCAGGAGGATATTGTTGGAACCTATAGAGTCATGATATTTTTTCTATTTCACCCGTTTCTCTGTCACTCTCTTTTTCTTTCCCCTCCGCCCCTTTGCCTATCTCTCCCTCTGCCTCACATTTACTGTTAAAGAAAAAGCTGTGCTACTGACTTCAGCATATCTCATTTGCACCTTAATTTGGGTAGAAGCTTCTCTCTAATAATTTTAATTTTAATAATTGGGTCTTAACAGATACCCAAACTCTTTGTGTCTTGCTCTAACTCAAGGGATTTTTTTCAGATAAAATACTTCTCTGATTTCTCCCTTTCCTCACTCTGTGTTGTCTATTTGCTTGCTTGCTTCCATAAGTTATATATTTTCACTTTAAGTAGTTGTCCTTGTTCTATATTCTGATAAGAAGTTGCTCCCCACTTCTATATAAAATCATTACCGGTAACCAGTCCTGGAAGTCCAGCTCTCGGAATCCCCACTGTGAAGTCACAAGACACTGCTCACCTGAATCTCTTGCAATTCCTTTGGTTCTAAACTAGGTTTCCTCTCCATCTTTCTACCTCTTGTCTGCTGTCTTTTCTGCAATCCTTAATGGCAGCTGAATCAACAAAAGATATAATTATGACTCAGATACAGCATAAAAAACCCCCCAACCTTCACATTTATCTCCTGTTCTGGTGACATCTGTGTGCAGAGGCCAGGTGAAATCCTCAGGTTTCATGGTATGATTCTGTAGTAGTTTAACACCAAGTGTTGTGTTATAAGATTATAGTAAAGTGAGAGACTGAGCTTATTTTGCTTTCATTTCCCATCAGTTCTGTCAATATTCTGTCTTCAGTACCCTCATAAATTTTATCCAGCTGGGATTCATGACAAAGAACACAGAGGAAAACCTGCTCTCTCCTAAAGAGATGTCAGCTTGGAAAAATCTGGGGAGGTTTCCAAAGAAAACTGACAGGAGGGTTTAGGTCATTATTTGAAGTGACAGGAGGTAGATATACTCATTACAAAGTAGCTGCAGTGGCTAAACCTCTGACTGTCAACACTTTCAAAGGAAAGAATGACTGCTTTTTCTCATGTGAGTTTTTGAATTTAATAACCAAGAAAAAGCAGTGTCAGCCAAGCACCATTTGTGGCAACTGGGTAGCTGCCTATTGGTACCCACAGGAATAATCAGAGTAAAGCAGGATGCTAAACGTCAAGACTAGGGAGTCTTGTACAGAAATTCAGTTGAAAATCTTAAAAAATTCTGTTACCTTGAAAGAGATTTTCAGTGCTCTGAAGGATTCGTAATCATAACGCACATTTGAGCATATTAGAAGTGGCTGAAATAAAAAAGTAATGAAACCTTATGTTTTCAAGTGCCCAGAAAATAAGTTGAAGGACAAGATATATAATCCTTGAGGTGCACTGAGCCTCCAGGCTGTAAAGCTGCACGAAGAAGTAGCAACTCTGGTTGTGGTTGGAGCCATGGTTACATTGAGGAACCATCCAGGGGACACCCAGTGCCAGCACGGCTCAATCCAGACAACACGCTGTGCCACAGAAACCTGCAACCACAGCTGGCAGGAAGCTGATTTTTGTTCTTCTTATATTTTTTTTAAGGATAAAAGTGAGGGTTTCTTTTCTAGACATTGAGAGAATATTTGAAGAAAAGGTTTGAAGGGCAGTATTAAAAGAGAAGAAGAAGAAAAAAAGCAAAACACTGACTTCACCAGTTCTGGAGTGTCCTTTCAAAACATCTTTCTTATATTTCTCTGCCACTGAAGAAGTAGCTACAGCACTAAAGCCAACAGTAATTTGCGTTATAAAGAGAGCAGCAACCAGACCAAACTAGGTATTATTCTCAAAAATTAAACCCTATAAAATAAGGTATCCCACAGGTATAAAATGCCTAAATCTCAACAGCAAATCACTACCAAGAATGTTGTATGCACTCAGTGTTTGCAAGTGGCAAAGGAAGGAATAGCTCCCATCACTCCCAGCTGCAGAACTCAAGAGCAAAATCAGGAAGAATGACGAAGAAAACAGATGGGAGGGCACCAGTGGCCATGTATGCCTGGTGTGCTGCAAGACCTTCCTGGCCAATCTCAGTTATCTGACTTGCTATTTTTTAGGGTTCAGAGACACCAAAGTTATCCTGCTTTTGATAGAACTGAACATGTCTTCACCTCCGAAGAGGCGTCTGGAATGACGTTCTGGATGACACCCTGGTGACTCTGCAAGCACAGCGCTAACTCTGGCGTCTGAGAGGAATTGTCTATTAGTGATAGCAGTAACATGTTCCATCAGCCTCTACACCCTATGGGCACAGTTTGCCTTCTGACTGGTGATGTTTGTGTGCATGGTCTCATCCCTTCAAAAAGGAGCCCCACACGCTTTTTCAGCAACAATGAGCTAGAAATGCCAGAAATTATGAGAAATTAGGTAGTTGCCCAAGCTGTAATATGGAGCAAACAGGAAGCCTTTGTGAACGTTAAATGTAACATTTTCTTTTTTTTCTTGTGAATATCCAATATGGTGATCTCAGTTTGAAGGGATATGTATTTAGAAGTGCATGTATCACTTTGGACTAACAAGTGAAAAACCTACTGGGTATTACGGAATTTGTAAATAACATGGTTACAAAAGATAGAAATAGGTTTAGGTTAGGGCTTTTTTTGTTTGTTTGTTTGTTTGTTTTTTTCATAGCATCTTAAAAACTAGAGAAAAATGGACGTAAGTATTATCTTTCTCACTAACCACGAAGATGGGATTGTTCCCTACTGAGACATGGAAGGGTGCCAGTGCAGACTTGTGTACATTGGGCTTTCAGTACATTCTGGTGGACACTGCTGAGTAATATTGCATGTTCACAAGTGCAGGGGTCTTTCTACTACTAGCTCAGCTTCCAGTTCTGATTGTCACCATCACTTCTCTACTTACGTAAGTGTAACATTTCCCAATGACCATACTTTTCACAGGTTTTTGTTTGTAATGATTGCCTAAGCAAACCGTACATGTTTACCTCCACTAACCTTGCCTGAAAATCTCCAAAACCTTTGCCTCCATTTCTTCTCAGGTTAGCTTTAATGATTTCAACTATTTGAGAGCATTCAGTACTATTCTACAAACACATTTCTGACTGTGGGAGTCCTAGAAATGTAAAATCTCTGTATTGCTTCTTCTTTTGCATTTGCTTTTGCAGATTGAGAAATGCTTCTCTCAATCTATATCTTTATGTGAATCATATACAAGTGGAACTCCAGCTGAGGCTTTGGTGGAAAGGCAGGATTTCTTCAAGTGCTCTACAGCATCATGACACACTTAATTTTTATTTGTTTTGTGACCTGCTAAAAGCTGTCGATCCTTATTTGTGGTACTGCTGCCAGTTTCATTGCCCCAGCCCCCTCACAGCACTGCAGTTCATTTTTCAGTCAGTGGGTAGAGACTTTCTTTTATCCTCATTGAATCACAGCCTATTCATTTCAGTCCATTTAGACTCATTTAGATCTCATTTTCATTGAGAACCTTTTGAATGCCATCCTTGTTACCTAAAACATTTGCAATCCTTTCCAGCTTAGACTTGTATGAAAATATGTCAGGCATCCTCTCCCATTTTTCAACCAAGCCTTTATTCAATGGTAGGTAGCACAAGATTGAAGGCCGTACTATGCCACTCAATATGTGTGACCAAGCTGGAGGTGACCCAGTGATTGCTATTCCCCTGCCATGGGGACAGTGCAAATAAACACACTAAAGCTGAGATACTACATCTCCACTTTCTCCCTTAACCACAAAGCTACTTACGCTGTCATTGAAGGAAATTAGACTGGTCTGATATGGTCTATTCTTGGCAAATCCATGTTGCAAGTTACTTACCACTTCATGAACCTCTTGGCACTGCCCCAGGATGTGTACATTATCAAAATCCTGATAGCAAAATTTGGCTGTATCTCAGTGGCAGTAAGTCAAAAAAGGACTTCCAGCTTCCTTCTGTTTTTCTGCATTTGTCATCTCTATCGATATCATCACTCAAAAAGCCCCATGACCGCACTGCCTCCTCTCTGTTTGAAGTGATGTGGCCAAAAATTTTAGTGTGACTCCTCGCTTCTCTTGGCTGAATGTGCTCACCCACACATGGGTCACTTTTACTACTAAGGGCATTGCTATTCTGTGTGGAGAGACCTTCATGTGTCACTGGTTCAGAAAAAATCACAGCCTACACTCTGATGTTTTATAACATTTATAGTTTGACTGACAACTTTATTTCACTTCATGTTGGTTGGAATTGAACCAGCTGTGCGAGCTCTTTTCTGATGGTCTGGGGATAAAGATGGGAAAGAGGGATGTCTTGGGGTGAGAGGGACAGAAAAAAAAAACAAAAACAAAAAACTTTTCAAAGCAGTTGTTTCAAGGACACGCAGATAAGCTCCTCTGCTTCTGCGGTACCCTTGGGGTTTGTTTTTTTTCCCCTCAGCCAACTTTGGTTTTTTGGCTCTTCTTTTTCCAGCGAGAGATGGAGAGTTAAACTTTGTTTTCCTAGGATTTTGGTTTTTTTGTTCTCTTCTTCTCTTCTGGACTGTTTCAACAACATCTAAACACATCAAGAAAATTTTTTCCCGGAGGCCCGGGGGGGTGGGCCCTCACCGACCCAGCTCCAAGGAGAGACCACACCTACAAAGAGCTCTGAAATCTTCCCAGGCTTTCTCTCCACAGAGAGAGATCTCATTATTTAGCATTATTATTCCCCTCCTGTGTGTTTGTTAAATAAATAGCTTTTATTTCTTTCACTTTCCTTCAAGGGAGTATGAGGAGAAAGGACAGGATAGTAAAATGTTTAGGCACAGGAATGTGCAAAACACATGGGTAATGTTCCCTAAGGAGGACACACGAGAAGACAAAAATGGCCAGATCTGTGTGTGAACTGCAGAAGTGCAGTGAACACAACCATAACTCATACTTATATGCATTTCTTTGTTCATTTAAAAAACGTTGTACCCAAATGTCTGGCCTTTACCTTTCTGAAGAGAGGAGAAAATACTTTACGTGAATCCATGTGGTCTTGTGCTTTAACAGTAATGGCAGACAAACTAAAGGGGTCTGGAAATGCTTGATCTGCCTTCTCCATTTAACAGACTTCTCATCCCACCAGCATAAATGCAAACATGTGAACAACGTATTCTATTTATGCTGCTTCTAGTCAGAAAGGCCATGGGCACAACTCATGGGGTTCTGAGTTTCCCAGGTACATCTCGTTTTTGTCCAACTGAGCACAGTACCAGAGCCACTGTGGGTACCAGCACAACAACAAGAATAAAATCAGTACTGCCTTCTCCCCACTGTCATTCCCCTCTGTAAAAATTTTGAAAGAGGAAGTTTAAACATGATGCTAGTCCCTTACATGAACATTCTGCCTCTCCTCTTTTTCCTCTTTTTTTCTTTTCTTTGCCATACTACAGTGCTTTGCACTTCTTCCCATCATTAAGCCATTTGCGTGAAATACTGAACTGATTAATGTGGCATTTTCCACTAAACCATTTCAGGAAATGCTGCACCTTACCAGTGGGCTGCTTTTGAATAATTTAATCTCCTTAGTATAATTAAAACTACGTTCTGAAGTTAGTACCTATTTTCCCTGGAGGCCCTCATCAAAATGTCAAGTGTTCCTTCTAGTGGAACGGCAATCCCATACTACAAACAAATATATTTATCCACTGTTGCTTGCAAGCAGGACACCTTTGCCTCGATTCTCTGTCACTTCATTTTTTAACATGAGCAAATAGTGCATGAAATATTAAACAGTTTTTATGTGCAGAATATTTTAAAAAGCCTGAAGAAAAGAAATGAAGTACCATCGTTAACAATGAGTAGAGGTCTTTTTTTTGTATTTTACTAATGATTTAATTGTGACTCTTAAAATGAGTTTAAACGCTTATTTAAAAATGGAGCAAATATTATGAAACAAAATATTTGCGTCCTTTAGCTTTTTCAGGGCACTGTTTCACCTTAGAGAAATGCGGGGTTGTGGTGCCACCGCCTGGAGAATTGCAGCAATATTGTCTGTAAATTTCACGTTTCTGACAGTTGCTGGGACTGAATCCACAAATTTACAGCTGAGTCTTGGGCAAAACTCCAGTTAAAAGGATAGAAAATCTATTCAAATTGTGTTTGAGAAACGCCAGTGGCAGGAAGGTGCATTTTAAAAATCAATCACACGTATCGTTATATTTGCTACAAAAAACCCTGACTGTGTGCATCACACACACAGCTGGTCAATGCACTCACTTGCTGTCCTCTCCCCCATCGCTGAGATGCTCTCAAAGTGAGGACTGGCCTTTTCCTGCAACCCTCAGCTCTGGGCCACATGACAGTAATTATCTATTCTGAAATCCAAAAGTACCAGGTAGAACGTATGTCCACAGCCACATTACTTTGTACAGTTGGCCAGATTTTACAGAATGTATTTGAGATTCTTTGCACTGTTTTTTTCTACTTTTCTTAATTTAAATGAAAACCCAGCTAGAAGTTATGGTATGCATTTAGGGAACTGAATAAATTTCAACTAGAACTCATATTATATAGTAAGGACTTGCATCTGTTCAGCATGTTATTATTATTTGTAATTGCTCTTCTTGTTCAATTTGCATTTAAAGTACAGTACAGTGTTAGCTAGAGATAAAGATAAGACAGTTAAATATCTTTTGATCATTAACTTCCTCTAAACTGAGCTAGACATAAAGATAGAACAGTTAAATATCTGTTAATCATTAGCTTCCTCCTCCTAAGCTGTCATATATAAGACATTGAAGTTATTATAGGAAACAGTGTATGTTTGTGCAATAAGCAAAACAAGATCAAAGCTTCTTATTGTCCTATCTAACCTAGGCCACCTGGGAAGTATGCATCTAGTCTAAGCTTGTCAGGCAAGATCCTCCATAATCTCTGGGGACCGAGAGACACTGCTGGAATTCTTTCCCCTGCAACAATTTCCTGAACTTCATGCAACAAACCACCCTCTGGAAATGCCCATCTGTCCCCACCAACCCTAGACACAGCCTGCATACCCTTCACACAGTAGATAACTCAACTTGCAGATGGCCAAATGCCTGATGGTTGTACCTCACCCCGTTTCTAACAACATAAAAGGATTCATGTAAGCCTAGTGGAAGCAATTCCTCTATGTTGTATAAGAGAAACTAAGTGAATGAGAGCTTTCAGATATATCTTTGGAGGAAAACAGTTCTCTAACCAAATCTGCAAAGATGTTGCCTTTATTCCCAGTGGTGGCATTTACATACATATGTATTAGTCACAACTACTCTGCACTTCCTGCAGCTAATCCTCCTGTTTTTCACTTCGCCTGCAATGCTCCTATCATAAGATCACCAGACACAGGGGGAATGACTGTCTGACAACACTGATTAGTTTAATGCATAACATAACTTCATTAGTATCTCGTAAGTACACTTGACGTTTAAACAGTCCCATTTCATAGTTTGCAAACATTTCAAACCTAGCTCATCAATGCCATACAAGGTTAGTTGCTCTTACTAATGCACTAAAGGCAGCCTCTTACTTTCGTATTTAATGGAAAACCACAAAAAATTTCTTCCATTTACTGGTCTGTTGTATCAAGCATGCACAGTCTTCAGTCTGTTAACAAAATTTTAAGCTGAGCCTCCTTAAACCCTATATGTTCTTATTTTGTATATGTCCATTATCTATTAAGTCTAAACCCCACAGCATCCAGCAGTTGCCTATGCACAGGCAGACAGATAGCAATGCAGCCACCCAGTCATCCCAAGGATGTCTTTGGGAGACTGTGCCACCATGCATGAGCTTCCTATCTTCTGATGTCAAAATTGTCAAGGATCAGTTTGCTGGGGCTTTTTAACCCTTTATCAAGAAAACAAACCTCTATGGTTTTAGTTGTTTAAATAATCTTGAGAGTTTCAGTCATGTACCATTATGGTGTCCAAATGCCCGTGTGTGGGATGATTCTGAAAGATGAGTTACATGGCTCTGGATTCAGAAGTACCACAGAACATATTCATCACAGCAGTTATTAGCTGTTGCAAGAGCCCCTGCTTCTGTCATGGACCAGCCTAGACCCTCCTAAAGGGCTCCTGGAGCAGGTTCAGCCATCCCTCCTGTCACTCTCCTGAGTCTCTCAGTTGGTCCTGCCCACCTGCACCTGGTCTGGGCATTGCTGTCCCACACCTCTTCCAACCCAGAGTGTAAGACATGTCTTGGCTGGCAGGGCCCAGGACCAGGCAAGCCAGCCTGCCTTCATGCGCAGATCACAAGAGAACAGCCCCAGGTAAGTAGTCCACTTGGGTAGTCTGAACTGCAGGCTTTTAATAGTGATTTTTTCAATTCTCAGCTTCATCAGTGGGGTAATTTATTTATTTGATAGCATTTTGTTTATCTGTAGAATGAGGATTACAGTATGTCCTATTTATACAGCTCGTGTGGAGAGCCAAGATGATTAAATAGTGGATATTTGTGAAGGGATGTGTCATGATTTAACCCCAGCCAGCAACTAAATACTACGCAGCCATTTAGTCCCAGTGGGAAGGAGAAGAGAATCAGAAGAGTAAAAGCTACAAAACTTGTGTGTTGAGAGAAAGACTGTTTAGGTAAAGCAAAAGCCATGCACGCAAGCAAAGTAAAACAAGAAATTAATTCAGCATTTCCCTTGGACAGGCACATGTTCAGCCTTTGCCAGAAAAGCAGGGCCCAATCACATGTATTGATGACTAGAGAAACAAACAGCACCCCTCTGAATGTACCTTCTTCCTTCTTCTTCCCCCAGCTTTATCTGCTGAGCATGATACCATATGGAATGGGATATCCTTGTGATCAACCATCCCTGCTGCGTCCCATCCCAGCTTCCCATGTGCCCCCAGGAAAGGATGAGGAAAGGTGTTTTTAAGATTTATTTCACTTCATATCCTCCTACTCTGATTTAATTGGCAAAAAATACAATTAATTTCTCCAAGTCAGGTCTGTTTTCCACATACGAGTGATCAGTGAGTGACCTCTCCTGTCTTTTTCCCAACTTGTGAGACTTCCATTATAGTTTCTCTACTCTGTCCACTTGAGGAGGGCAGTGATAGAGTGGCTTTGGTGTACACCCGGCCTCTAGCCAGGGTCAAACCACCACAAGCACAAATCCAAAACATAGTAATATACTAGCCATTGTGAAAAAAATCAGCACAGCCAAAACCAGCACAGTATGGTATGGAAAGGATGGATTTGAACTCTGGGGTAGGGAACATTGAAGTGGAACATTTTCCTCTTTTTGTCTTTCAGCAATCAGCAATACCTGACAGAAACACTAATCTGTGACACTGAAAATACCGTGTCCTCCTTTAATATAAAATACTGTATGTCCGAATAGTCTTTCTCAGTGGATACAAATGGAAGCATCAATTACTTGCAATAGTTACACCACTTTTTGCAGCAGAGGAAAACTGGTTGTTTTAGATACACCTACCATACTAATGCAAATTTATTTCATCCGTGAGTCTCTGGTGGAGTTTGTAAAAGCTGATTCTGCCTATTTTTTTTACAGGACACTACACAAGCTGTTAGACTTCTCAGTGTCACACATACAGGCTCACAGTATGAAAGAAAGTGGCTCAAATTGCTAAATGTAACACCAAAAGATCTAGGGAGAGAAGGTATACCAAAACAAACTCTCATTGATTTAATAAATGGACTGCATATAAAGTACTCTTGGATGTTCTTAGAACTACTACTGATACATCTTCATAATCTCTGAATTTACAATATAGAATGAAGAATAATATACAAATAGAAGGAATTGTAATGAAAAATATTGTAGGTAAAAATCACTGCAGGTGCTGTGACCAATATACCTTTAGTTATTGTGTTCTTATCAAGAAGTATGATATGATAATGTTCCTCAGAAAGGACACAGAGAAAGAGCTAGACTTGACCTTTAATTTGAGGGAAAGAAAAAAGAAGTATGAATATTTTTATTAGGAATACTGAAATGTATTTCCTCTAGAATGAGGTAAGTGCCTATTCGGCCTTATGCAAAATTAATTTTAATGCTTTAAAAGATGCTTAGCTTGCATCTGTTGACTTTTGGTTTGGTTTGGGGTATTTTTTTTTTGTCTTACTAGTATGATTAATTTCTAGACTTTCAATCTCCCGAGTCTACTAAATGGCCTATTTGCAGAGCCTGCTGTAATTAGCCCTGCTGGGTAGCATTGTGGTGATGGCAGTGCTCTTGCAACTAGGAAAGAAGAATGTCAGGGTGGATGTAATCCCACCCATTTCCAGAGAAGGGATCTGGATTATCACAAAATCTGTACTGGCCAGTTAGGCACTCACTTTTTATGGACCTGTCTTCACCACTTTGGCACTCTGCAGCTGCTGTGTGGTTTGGAGAATGAATATTTCTATCTCATCCAGATCTGAGACCTCTCTAATGGAGCAATAGATGTTCCAGTCCCAGGAAGCACTGAATACTTAACTATGATAATACTCTCATCAGTGCAGTGGATGTCTGTTTTAAACTGGGATCTTTTACACTGGATAGAGGGAAGCAAAGACTTTTACCTCAAAGGAGTTCATACATATAATATGAAATAGCATTTTACTTTTTCAGCACTTTTTTTCCCCCTGGATTCTTATGCTGACTGCATTTTAAAGATGTTTCCTTCCGCATCATAGCAATGTCTGCCACTCTGTTTTTACAACCCCAAACCATCTACCTTGGTTTACTGCTGAGCATGGCCAAAAAGCTCAGATGCCAACCCAGCCCGGCCGGCCTCTCCCCACAAGTTGCAGGGTGTCCTCAGACCTCCTCACACTGTCCCCGCCCTCGGCTGCTTCGCCCTGCTCTGAGTCACCCACACAATCAGCCACCCACACGATCAGACTTCCGCCTTTGTTTAATCATTGCTCGGAGCCCTTTAATTTAACCTGGCTGCACTTTGCACTGCCAGGCACAGATTTACATGGGCACAGCGCACAGTCACTGCCAAGCAGCCGGGCTCCTGCACCGCACACAGGAAGGATCGCTTGCCTGTCTCCTTTTCTGTCAGTATCTGCCTTTATGTGCATGCCACAGTTTTCCTGTACTGCCTTGCTCCCCAGGGAGGACCACAGCCTTCCTATGATACTAGGTTCTGCATAAGGTTGGTGGTAAAGCTTGGTTTGTGCAGAAAAAAAATACCTTGTGAAGTTCCATGTGTTATAAATCAGTGCTTCAATACTGAGAGGGTGAATGCCATGAAAACATAACCAAATCAGCATTGAATCTGACCCTTTCTTTTCTTTCCACATGGCCTGTTGGGGACTCAAAGCTTAAATCTATTGCTTCACTAAAGTTAACATCTGCAGCCTGTTAAAGGGTTGGTTTATTATAGCACTGCTCATGAGCATTTAGATTATTAACATTTAAAACATATTTTTAATTTATTTTAGGAAAGATAACTAAATTTGAGAAATGAACCTCTGAAGATGAAATTAATTTTGCATAAATATATTCACATAAATAACATGTCTGGCTTTAACAAATTTAGTTTAATAAGGATATATGATTAGGTCATATATCAAGAAAAGAATTCTGAATTACTTAATTGGGCTCTAAAACTCAGCATATTCCATGATCCTGAAATATTTAAGCTCCCACTGTAATGGTTTTTTGAGACATAAATAAAGAAATGCTTTGAAATGTCTATAAATCTATCATTCCAAATGTTGAATTCAGCTGTAAAAAATGGCTTATCCTAAAAGAAACATGTAAGAGTTTCTGAGAGCTGAAATCAATACCTCTCTCAGCTCCAGTGTGGAATATCACAAGCAAGCACATGCTTAACAACAGCCATCCCTTTCCAAATATAAAGCCAATGCAAGAGAGCAGGTCTGACACCTGCTTTGACACCAGGTCTGTACAAGGCAATTGAAATGGCTCTGAAACTCACCCATTTCCACTCACGGTTTTCACTGCTTTGCCATGGCTGTTCACCAGCACAACCAAAAATAGATCTTATCCCCTAAATTCTGTTTTGATTGCAAGTACCTGCCTGTAAGAGGAAGCAACTTGGAGCACCTTTGAACCAAATCTTTTACTCTGCTTTTGAAAAGGTTGAACATCTATAGTTTAATTGGCATCATTCAATGTCACTTTGGCCCCATAACTCTTCGGCTTAGAATATATAAATGGGGGGGCGGGGGGGGGGGAATGACCAAAGGGTTTATACAACTTGTTCCTGAGGAATTTATTTTAAAAAACACAAGAATTCTTAGCTTATTGAGCTTGAACTTGCTGGATGGGTTTGAATTGGCAAGAAACACAGGATTATAGAAATGAAAAAGGTTTATCTCAGTATATTTTCTTTCTGAGGATAAATTGTGATTACACTAATAAAGACTGAAATTCCAGAATAAGATACAACCATAAGCTTAAAAGCAAGACGTACAGGTGAATTCTGACATAATGTCTCCTTTCAGCCTGGGCCAGATGCCTCCCTTCTCACAAAGAGGAGTCTACACTGTGGGTGACACTACAAACCCAGTGCCAGTCCATCCTTGTGCTCCTGCTCACCTGATGCCAGCCCTCATCCAGCACCCACCCAGCTGCTGCAGGGTGGGCATGGAGCATGTCTCCAGACACACACCAAAGCCAGGTGGCACCTGCCTGCTGTCAGCATCCCCCAAGCACTGTGTGCATCATGACAGCCTGTCACATGCTGCATGATTTATCTGATGCTGGTGAGAATACTCAGGATCTCATGAATCCAACTTGAAACCATCACTACAGACATCAGAGCTTCTATGAGGGAAGACCGTGACTGCAATTAGCTGTATTTCCAGTGCACAGCAGCACAGTGCATGATTTATGAGCCTACATGGCATTAACATTGTTCCTCTGGATGGGTCTGCTCAAGCCCCCATGAGCATCCTTTTTCAAAATCCATCCTTTTCCCTGGCCTATGTGGTAGTGTGCTCCCCTCAGCACCAGCCCCAGCTGGCACTATAAACACCAGTGGGGGCTGTGATGGCTGCATCCATCTTACTCTAGACTTTGGGGCATGGATGAAACCTGGCAGCCAAGGGCTGTCTGGATTAGTGACCCACACATCTCGCTGTTGTGCAACTGTGGCTGTAAGCCAGTCACCTCACCCCATAAACAGTGGCCAGCCCAGGGCCCGGGGGCTCTCCTGCAGGGTGCTGGGGTGCACACCAGGATCTCTTCCCGAGCAGGAATGCTGTCCAGGTTACGCCTCGAGGGTGAGCCATCCCTTGCAGCAGCACATTCTCAGTAAGTGATTAACTGCATGCTAAACTTTGACACCTCAGCTAAGTGATACAAAGGATTGATTGTGTACAGATAACCCTTCAGACACAAACCGTTGTCCAAGTCTGAGCTGCTAGGATTGGATCCAGCCCTACCTAAACTCCTCTCTGAGAAGTCTGGAAGGAAAGGGGGCCCTGTTTGAAATGCATGGCTCAATGAATGGGCCTCCCTGACAGCTTTGTCTGACTCTGCCCTCTGTGCTGTAAATAGACAAGTGTACCTTGCCATCAAATCTCGTTAAAACACAGTCACGTCTATCACTGAAATTTGTTATATCAACAAAGCAGATTGTAACTTGTTGGAGTGAAGTGCATCACTCCATCTGCGACAGACTGCACCCAAAAGTACAATTTCACAAATTCATCAGCCTTTTCTCTTCTTTCCTATATTTCATGTTACCTGTGTGGATTCCTACTGTATGTCCTGCATCTGGAGTCCTTCAGGAGATAAGACTGACACTGGGAGGAAAAGGCCCCAGTAATGTCATGAGGGATAAGAGGTCACAGATGTTTCTGACAGCACAGATTTATTGATTCCTTCAAAAACATTACAAAACTGACCATTTTTGGTCAGACAATTGCTCTCGACCAAGAGATAAGCAAAAAAGAAATTTTGAGGTAACTTGCACATTACAAGCCATCGTGGCAAAGTATTAGCAACAAGATAAGGCCAGAAGACGACAATGACACCCCCTTAGGAAGCCAGGAAACAAACCTTTTCTAGGTCAATAAGCCCTATCCCTTTTCATGCGGAGCCCAGGCTACAGATAATATGTTTTCAGGGTTGGAGAGGCCACATATTATACAGCAGAACCAGTCAATAATATGAACTCACATGAGTAGTGTGAACTTGCCTCTAATAGGTCAGGTAAGATCTAATAGAGGCTCTTCATTTTACCCAAGACCAAACAAAATCAAACAGAGGGCTCTTGTCCCTTGTTTAAACCCAAAGGACTTAAACAGGACAGGTTTCCAGCCTTTTGCAGTTTGCTGATTGCTCTGCAAGTTTCCCATGATTCTGTATGCCAATGTAAGTTGCCTGGCAATAGCGCTTACCTGCCAAAGATATACAAAAGTTACCCTGAGACCTTGTTACTGATAGGTTTCATCTCTGTTCAAGTCTAGAAAAATCAAATAGAGGAGTCTCTAGACCAGGATTCTTCTCCAAATTGCAATAGCTGTATCTGGCACACAACTTTACTTTTCCAGTGTTGGAGCAAGGCTCAGTGGATTGTTGTGATGTTGGGCAAGGCCCATTTTCCTTAATGGTATGCCATCAGCCAGTTCTCTCTTCCCTGGATGTCAGAGATGTCCACAACACATCAGAAAAAGGCCTCTTGCCAGGGAAGGATGATTCAACTCTTCATCTCAAAGTGTATACCTTCATGTTTTCTAGTGTCTTCTAGTGTCCTGGTCAGCCAAGCAGCTGACTCTTCAAGAACTACACAGACATGGCCGAAGGAACTCCCCCATACACCAGGAAGGGTGCCAGAATTTCCCTCTTATGAGAAGACTGTTCTGTATAATGATAAGGTTTTGAGCCCTGAAGTGTGGTCAGTATAGGGGCATGCAGGAAGGGAAAAAAGCCAAGTTTCCATGGTGAGGGAGTCAGCTGGCTCACACTGGATGAACTACAAGCGCAGACATGTAAAAAAAACTGTCATAATGGACTAAAGCAGGAGTTTGAAGCAAGTAAAGATGTACTAATTGAAGATTCTGACTAAAACAGTGATGTCCTCTAAAAGTAGCTCTGCATGCCAGACACAGCACCAGGAGCATCTCTGAAACCCAAGAGGGTGATTACACAGTTGAGCATTGAAGAAATCTTGTAATGGGTTCTGAGTGCCCAGCTGTGGACTCCTGGCTCATGGATAGAAAAGGATACAGCTTTTCTTTTCTTGTTCAGAAGGAAAAGAATTAATTCATTTCTCTTGAAGAGATCTACCACCATAAATCATAGAATCATGGAATGGGTAAGGCTGGAAGGGACCACAGAGGGTCCAAAAATGGGGTATTGCCATTTTACTCATAAGCCATAGATGTGCAAGAAAAGAGAGGAGTGATTTTTTGTCATAGTCAGAAAAGTTATGTCACATGATGGGTTGTCCAAGCAGAGGCAATTTATAAGTGGTGGAGTTGCTTTTAAGTATCATTAGTGATCTACGTCCTTTCTCACTCAATTGTACTATTCACTATAACTCACAAATGATTTTTCCCCAGCAGCATTAGGATTTAAAGACTAATACTTCTATTCAAAGCAAAAGAATACACTTGAGGATGTGATACATGTTATTAAAAAGTTTAAATCAAAAGAGAATAGTACATTTTATTTTAAAGTGTATGACTTGAAGAAATCTTATTCTAGGGGGCGACTTTATTTTACTTTTTGTCTCGTGCAGCATGTATGAATTTTGGAAACGTTCACAGTTCCAACAAAATACAGACATCCCAAGGTCAGGCTCTCTTGTCCCAGAGCTTCTGTGTTCTGTGCTTACCATGGGATGGGAGTAGAGTGTGCCTGGCACAGCAACAATCTGGGAGGCTTATTTACTGCCTGCTTAAATGTAAACAATGTTTCTTTCTAAATCCTTTTTTAATCTGTGTCTGATTAGACTGAGCAATAAAATTTCCAGCCCAACCTGTCCGGATTTACAGATATTTTCTTGATGCTGAGCACAGAACACTTCTAAGAATTAACTCCTTCGTGTGTACTTTATTTAAGCAAATTCCTATAAAACCAGCTCAGCTGGCAAGTGCAAAGTGAGTGTTAATTCTAATACTGACACTCCAATGAATTTTTTTTTTTTTATTCACCAGCTCTCTTGAATGAAGATTTTGCCAGTGTTTTGCAGATAGAAAGATCTTTCCTTGTTCATCTAAAAATCCTTGCGTGAATCAAAAGACAAGTGAATTCCAGGATTTTTAGATTTCAGCAGTCACCACTATAGGTCCTATCAAAGCAACTTAAAAAACACTGGCAAATGACAACAGGGATGATAGCTGATTTAACAGTTCAGAGAAATTATTGTTTCCCTGTGAGAGTTAATACAAACCTACTCATAGAATCTGTTATTTCCTGGAAGTAGGATTGTTCAAAAAACATTAGCCTGAAATGTTTCAGCCATCACTGAAAACCCAGAGCGCTGAAGGAGTGATGGTCTCCTTCACAAGCTAGTTTTACAGAAGGGACTATGAGCTTGAACTAAGCAAGCTACCTAGGAAGGACCTAGGAAGAGAACAAAGACTTAGGTTCTAGATTTTGCTGGGTTTAAATCCTGCAGATCAGTGATTTCCAATCTCTTTCAAGTTACAGAGAACTACTAATACTCAACATCTCTCAGGGAGCTTCAAGGTATTGACAGCAGTCTCCTGGACTTGAAACTGAAGTTCTGTTATTCTGTTTTCCATGGCCTCCTGCCTGTCACCCTGCAGCAACACACTGAGCCGTGGTAGCCATCACAGGAGTGGCAAAGAGGAGGGAGCTGTTGGTTTTGTGTCAAGCTAGCCAAAATGACATCTGCCTCTGTAAGGATTCACAAAAGAACAAAGCATGCAGCTAAACAATAAAGCATTCTCATAGATGTATGAAAGAATAATATATGCTGGCTGAGACTGAAGTCATGATAAACTGAGATAACATTTTCTGAAGAAATTCTTGCTCACATTAATCCACACACACCTGGCCCTCAGTGAGAGTAGCACAACATTTCATTTATTTTTTAAAAATTAGTTTAATTACAAAAAAAATTATATGGGTATATCTGCACCAGTGAGTGCATGGGAAAATGATGGGCACTTTTGAAAGCAATGAAAAGGAAACTGGGCTTGCAGGATTTTCCTGTTAGTCACACATCTGTTTTTACCAATCCCATGATGTTCCTAGGTGTTTGGCTGAGTTATTTGCTTGGCCAAACACATGTCAAGTGACTTGATTATCCTTCTTTAAGGAATCCTGCCTGCAGAGCCACAGCCACAGCTCCTCATGCCTTGCTGCTGCTGCGTGGGATTACAGAGAGTTCTTTATTACCCGTGACTCACATCATGATGGGCTAATTGTACAAACGCAGCCAGAGTATTGTGCAGCGCATGTGGATCCAGCTCAACACTCCTTTGTTCTGGGCTCACTGCTCTGTGCCAGGGCTGTTGTCCCATCTCTTGAGTAGTCAGCGTTGCATACAAATACCTTGCTTTTTGCCACTAACTCTGCAGCTGAATTGCTAAATATGAGTGCTAAAACCTCAGTTAGCTACAAGTCAATGGGGTTTTGTTATCGCTTCCAATGGGTTCGGGTGTGTGTGCACTCCTGGATGCTTCTTCCCTATCGGGCCATTGCTGCTGTTAATCAGATCTGGTTTTCTGGGATTATCAGTTTTTGTATTCTCTGTTATTATCACCTTAAGCATCAATTCTCTGTTATTATCACCTTAAGCATCATTTCTCTGTTTCAGAGAGCTGCAGGCTGGTCATTGAGACTTCAGAGCCTTTGAGAGAACAAGAATGAATCCTTCCCAAGTGCAGAGCACCTGAGGGGCTTGGCAGGGAATATATGGTTACAGGGAATGGGAACAGACTTGATTTATCAATCACAATGCTTTGTCCGCGGCCTGGTGGCCTTTAACAGAATCTCTGAAGTCACGGACAATCCCTGGAGTAAGATATTTTTTTAAAAGGAGCAGTTTACTTTCAGTAAAGCTACAAAAGTGTTGCTGTAGGGTCTCTGAGACCTTCTTTCCCAGTGACAGTAGTGGTGCTGACCAGTAAAAGTGGGCAAGTAGCACACTTAAAATTCAAGTCAACTGAGCCTTTTTAGTTTCACATAAAGCACGTGCTTTATATATATAAAGTTGCAGCAATCCTCTGTGGATACCAACCCATCCCTACGAAGATGCCCAAGGCCCAGGGAGAGGGCTGCCTTGCTGTGCCCTCATCCTGCCCAGCTCTTTGGCTGTGGAATTGTAGTAAAGGGTGAGAATTTTACAGTGTTGCTTTAAGACAGGGAAGAATTGATGAGACTGATTGAGAAAACATGAGCTGGACCCCTTGTTTGTCTTGCACTTGGCTTGAGCGAGGACTATCGACTGAAGGATGTCTGGAGTGAAGCGAGGTCTCACAGCCCAAGGTTGTTTCACCTGCCCTCTGTACCAGTCAATGGCCACACTTCCTTCACCATGAAAAACAAGCCTTGTTGGAAATCTCGTTCATTAAGAAGAAAATGATAGGTGCAATGACCCTCTGATGAGAAAGCCTTTATTGCCACTTCAGAACAGAGAGCAGGACCAAAGTGTTTGTTCTACTTTTTTTTGTCAACTATAAATCTTGAGTGGAAGTAACTGAGGTATTCATTAAGCCCCGTTTAAATATTAATTTACATATCCCTCAGGCTGCACTGAAGGAGAACATGGGGCATGTAAAGCATGTACAACATATGTCACCAAACCCCACCTACAACATGCGATTATTCAAAAAGCATTATTCTGGCCTGTCCCTCCAGAATCTATGGTGTAAAAGGGCAGAGCTGAACAGATTGCAGGGAGAAAACACCTCTGGAGGAGTAAAACATCTCTCCTTGCTTGGGATCTGTCAATGTGTCTCTCCTCCACCTCTGAAGAGGCTCTTTAGGTGAGCTTTTTCCTCCAACTGTGTTTGTGTAGACCCGTGAATATGCATTTGTGCATATGTATATATAGTGCTAAAAAAATCTCCTTTACTATACTTTCTGTAGTGCCACATGTTAACACTCTTTAATTAGTACATGTATCACCAACAGTCCTGAACCTGCTTTCCTGCTGCTTCAATAAACCACACTATTTATGAATCTGGATTGAGCAAATCCATGTTGAATGTGGTCATACCTATAGTACTAAATTGGTAAATGGGATTATTTGTGCATCTGTGCTCATCCAAATTCTGCTTTTGACTCAACCAGACTTACAGTGCTAAACTGGCTATAATCAGAAATTTAGCCCAGCCACACCCAGCTCTTCTGATATCTGAAGACAAGCAGGAACACAAGGAGGTTTATTTTCTGCTAAATTCCTATACCCTTAATGCAACAGGAGTGAGACAGTCCTGGCTGTGAAGTCCTGTCTTGCTGCCCTGGGAAATTCCCATGATCCTGGCCTCTGAGAAGCGGCTAACCCTTACTGTGCCCTGCCATGTGTAGGGCACAAGAAATAAAACCCTTCTGAAATGCAGCTGTCCATCACTGGTCTGTGTCCAGCATCTCCACACCGGCTTTCTATCAGCTGAGGTATGGCAAGACCCATATGCAGCTCGGTGTCATCAAGCACAGCACACTGAAAAGAGAAGAAGACTTCACAGATTCACATGTATTTAACCTTGTTTTAAACAGCTGTAGCACTCTGATATGGTGTTCTGTGAATGCCAAAGAAAATGGATTTGTTAGTCAGGTGAAAAAAACATTTAGCATTCCTTTGTTTTTACTATCAAATCACAAGAAGAAAACCCCACGCATACCACAGACTTACATTATCAAAGCTCAGACAGAAATAAACCTCCATGACAAAATCTCTTGAAACTTCAAAAAGACTCCACTTGGGGCATTAAAAATCTGAAAACCTACCAGGATCTGCAGTGCACATTTTATTTTTATGGACTATCTCTGAAGTGGTGTTCCACGGCACACCAGTGAGGCCAGGGTTTCACATCAGTACAAAGGATTAAAGAGAGGCTGATTCCAGTCACTGGCTCCACAAGACTTACATTTTAGAGTGTGACAATTTACCATTTGCAAAACCACAGAGGATCTCACTGAGGCTTCTCATATGGAATCAGCTCTGAGGAATGTGATGTAGGGGAACATCCTTCCTACTCAACTCCTCATGGCAGTTCAAGGAAGATGGATGTGATCCATCCTACAGCTGCCAAACTCCACTGCTAACCAGCAGGGATCACAGTATGGCCCTGCTCTCAAATCCTTCTGCATTAGGAAGTAGAGAGGTATGCCAATAAACAATGCTGTCCTGCCATTTCCTGTTTGGACCCTTGCAAGAAGGCGTAATCCAGCAGGCAAAGCTTTCCTCCCTGGATGCCCCAACCCAAAGGCCACTTCAGTTACAGGACAACACTTCGGCTAATTGCAGTGAGTGCTGAATCACAGACAAGTGTTCTCAGGCACTCGGACTTCACCTCTTCTGGCTAGGGCTGAAACTGGGAAAGGGAAGCTGAACACCAACCTGCTAAATGACTTGTTCTCTCCCAACCAAAGTACAGAACCATGCAGCAGACTTGTACTGTTACTGCCAACAGAGGGAATGCAGCAATGAACTGGGAAGGAGCAACTTAAATCTTTTTAACCATATAGGACTAAAAAGTAAGTTGGTAAACTCATAGCTTAATCCTCTCTCTACTGCAAAACCAGTCTGTCAGCAACAATTCTGGAGTCCTTTTACTTCTGTCATGAAACAGCAGTTGTATTTTTTGGCATTTATCAAAAAGGTATTGCTATGCTCTACCCCCTCTTCAAAAATTAAGTCTTCATTAAAAAAAAAAAAATCTGGCTGTGCCTGTGGTAATAAATGATGTTTCCTGCATCATTAATGTCTCCTTCTAGCAGATTGCCTCAGCTATGAGGTAACAACTCAGGCCAAGAGAGGCAACAGTAGTATAGTACTCAAACAGATTAAGTGTCGTAGATTTCTTCTTCATTCCCTTATATTTATTAAAGACTGTGGATCTTTTCCATATTAATTCCAAATCTGTCCACATTTTCCATTAAAAACAAACAAACAAACAAACAAAAAACAACAACAACAACAACAACAACAACAACAGCAACAAAACAAAACAGCACATCAGAAAAAGAGCCTGAAAGACATAGGCAAATAATCAGCCTCATTAAATGTGTAAAAAAAAATTAAAACGGAACAGAGGCAAGCTGGATATAAAATTGTGTGCTGGACCAAGTTATTTTAAAAGTCCCAAGAGAGCAAAACCTGTTAATTTCACAGCAAATTTCAATGAATCTAAATAGTAAATAAGCTGTAGATAACACTAATTATGAAGATGCTTCAAATGCTACTGCTGCAGCTGCCAAAACACTTTCTAAAGTTCTATTCTGTGACAATGTTTTTATCAAGAGTTTGAAAGAAATAGCATCATTTCAACAGGCTGACGTACGTGTTTATATGGCTATATTTAAACAGATGCTGTCAAGCTTCATTCCTACAAAGCTTCAAGAATACTACAGCCTTCTGAGTGAAAAAAGTGAAACACAGCAAAAGTGACAATCACAGCAGAAAATAAACACATTTTAATTAAAAGATTCTTAGTCAACAAAGATCCACTGAGATATGAGCACACAAGCATATTTTTGTAATCCTTGGCCTAAAAAATATCTGCCAGGTTTAAGTATTCTAACTGAGTCCACACAAAACAGAAAAGTCATTGCAAACATCCAGCTGCATAACTGGGGTCAGTTGTATAATTCATGCACCCAGAAGTTAAATCACATTCCTTCCTGCCTCAACAGTATTTCAGCAGCTACAGTGAGGTCCTACTTCTTTTGTGCAAAAGATTTGAAGGTTTTATAACTGGTTGAAGGTTTTATAACTACTTTTTAATAACAAATTATGTTTTTCAAAGTTGAAAGGGATAAAGTAGCATTTTTCAAAAAATGAATGCATTATCAAAAGTGATATATTACTGACATTAATTTGTCACTGTAACTTCTTTCACTAAGCCATTGCTTGTATCAAAGCACATTGGAATAACTCAGTGGCATCTACCGTTTACTGCATGGATTCCTGCCACAGTCTCTGGAGAACACTCTTGCACTAAAAGGCTCCGGAATTTTGCAGCAAGTCCATCTTTTTCCAGACAATTATCTCCAGATGTTTCAAAATCTATGGACTGACATTGTGTAACTCCTGATTAGCTCTGGCAAGGGTAAAAGTTAATTTTTTTTCATATCCTACAAAAAGATTGGGTTTTGACTAATATTAGATCTATTGTAACATAGGAAAATCCAAGTCAATCGCAGTGATGGTTTTATTATGCTGATACTTGGTTTGGGTATTTTGTTCATTTGTTATGAAATTGCTATGTCCACTAAGTGATTATCTACAGAGTTTTAGAAAAGAAGAGATGGTGAAACTTTCAAAGTGTTCTTCTGTTGCCTTTACAGGCTCCTTGTTTAATTTTCCTCATTTGCTCTAAGCAAAGAAAGTAATAGAAGTAAGCTTCTCAGAAAGTTGTTTATTGCACTTCAACAGGATATAATTAATGAAAAGTACTTTAGTGGTATACTGGGGAGATATTTATTCACAACTATTGTAACTTGTTATTATGGGATATCTATCCAAGGGCAGAAAGCAGGAAATGGAACTTTCCAGGCTCCACTTTGAAGATTTTTTTTTCCTTATATTGTACAAAACAAAGGAGGTTCATCCTCACAGAAGCAAAAATACCCTCTTGACTATAGCAACCTCATTGTGCTGTGTTTTCAGGAGAGCTTGTCAGCAGCTGTCTGATCAACTCTGATCTTGATTCCCACTGTAAACATCAAAGATATTTTTTGTGGTTTACCATAAAAAAAGCATCAGACTTCAACAAGGGCTCTTTTGCGTTGTTGTTTTCTGGGGACAACAAACTGCAGAAGTCCTGTCTGCAGAAGAACCAGAAGATATCCAAACAGTTTCTGCAGCTTCTGCTTTCCGTATTCCAACAGCCTTTGGTTAATCCTCTTGTTTCTCTTACCAAAGTTGCACTGTTTAGTCTTTTACACAGGCAAATTTATCTCAAAACCTGTACAGTGGCTTGAGTGCCAAACTTGAAATACTTAATAAATATCTGTCCAACTCTCCTTTTACATGCAGCAGACCAGATCTTCAACAGACCCTACCAGTACAATGGCTCTATGGATTTTGTGTCAGATTCTGTACTTGGTTACACTGGTAATGTTCACAGTGTTAACCTACCAACAAAAGAGCAGGATTTGTTCTGATGAGAACAGAACACAAACCCACATTTTTAGAATTTCTGAAAGCATCACAGCTTCCTTGAATATCTCTATAGCAAAGAATGATCTTAATGCTATGCTTCATTTAGGCAATACTGACAGTCCCTACTGCTGGCATCAATTCATTCCTCAGAGAAGACAATTAGAAATCTACTTTAGCCACAGTAGAATTGTATCTCTGTTGAAAGATCTATCTGCAAAAAAATTGTCAAGGCTGTGACATGCCCTCTCTGCAGTCACCATGAAGACACAAAGACCCATAACCTGTGTACAGGGCTGTTAGAACACCATGTATCTTAGTATCATTAGGCTCTTCTCAAAATAATAGGAAAGCTCTCATCGCAGAACATCAAAAGCTTTCCTAAAATATTGATGGTATGTGCACTCCAAAGACATGCTCCAAATCTGTCAGAGGTCAGTAAAAAAGAAATTTAGGAAGAGATTACCTTTTTCTTTTAATGAACACTTCTGTGTAATCCATTTATTATTGTGATATAATTGTCACTTGGTTTAAAGAATCACATCCTGTGTTAAACAAATGAAACATCTACTTAATGTATTTTATATTTTTATGCAAGTTTGTTGAAAAAGTAGAGACTGGAACTTGGATTGTATCTAGTGAGTTGTGACAGTGGCATACAAACATTACTGCATTTTACATGTGTAATACATTGGCCAAGTTTGTTTGTATTTTTATAAAACACTGAATAAATAAGAACTGTAAATAAACGGTACAGATTTTAGGTACTAGTGAGCATAAAGACCTTTAAAATAGACAGCATTCATACATAAAGTAGACAGGCTAGGCAGTGCTGGTTTGCATGGATTAAAAGTCAATGCACCTTTTCTGGTTGTCCCAAATGACTGTGCTTGGCATCGCTCAAAAAATCACCAGCAAAGGTGTGAGTGAAAGTCAGATTTAATATTAAACTACAAAGTACAAGAGATTCATCGGCAAGATTTACTCTACTTACAAAAGGCAGCTAAGGCACAAGAGGGAAAGAAAGCAACAACAAAACCAAAATCCAGGAAATCAAAACAGAAATGAATTGAAACTACCTAGATATGTGTGTGTCTGTGTGTAAAGATAGTGTAAACAAGGATGAAAAGCCTAAAGCTTAACAACACTTAAACTTAACAGTACTTTGACTTAACTTATACCTTGATTTATACCTTAACCTTAACAATCTAACAGAGAAATAACACTTAAAGCATTTCGCCTAAATTATAACTATAACTTAACTTCCAGATTCGCTATAGCATATGCACAAAGGGTATGCACACAGACAGAAAGAGTCAGTGCAAGATGAGGTACCTGTGGAAAAATCTCCCTCAGAGGTCAGTGAAAATATTCACTTTGGATGCTTTTGCATCTCCTGAGGGGCAAAGGATGGGGTATCAGTGAGGGTATTGGCCCAGGACATGTTGTGGTTCGGGGATCCTCCAGGTAGAGCAAACCTGAGGGTTTGCTGGCTCTGAGAGATGTCCCCCCCTCAGAGGGAGATGCTGGGCGCAGGCCCAGTGTGGTCCAGGAGAGCTCAAAGGAACCCATCTTGGACTGCTGTTTATAGGGTCGCAAGAGAGTGA
This sequence comes from Struthidea cinerea, assembly GCA_013397865.1. Taxonomy (NCBI): domain Eukaryota; kingdom Metazoa; phylum Chordata; class Aves; order Passeriformes; family Corcoracidae; genus Struthidea; species Struthidea cinerea. The sequence continues at coordinate 281,959 of VZTI01003214.1, forward strand.
GCTTTAGTCAGAACAATGTTTCCTCCTGGCTACAGTTTGGTTGGCACTTTCTTTGAAAATGTGAGAAAAACAGCATTATGCCATTCAGGCCAGACAAATATTTTCCAAGGCTGGTCACGAGAAAAACAGAAGCTTGTTAGGAGTTCCTGAGAGAGGACAGTGTTTTTTGATAAGCTGAGAAAGCGCTGAGCCCAGGTGGTGTTTTCAAGGACAAGGCCTAACCAGCATTTTCTCAGATCACACTGCAGCCTGGAAAGGAGGCGGGGGGGGAAGGCGGAGGATGCACCACCACAGTGGCAGAGTGACCATTTCATATAACATGATCCCGACAGCACCACAAAATGTGGATGTCCTGAGGGACTTTATGAGTAAATGTCTCCATGAAGAAGCTTGCCTTGAGACCAGTCTTACCCTGCAGCGAGGGAGCAGTCTAAACACAGTCCCTCTGTCTCAGAGGGGATGGCTGTGAGCCGAGTTCACTGCCAAACCCTGAAGTACCGGGGTTTGCTCTCCCAGGTGCTCACCAGGATGTTCTCCAGTGTGCCTGCTGGAAACACTGCTGGCATAACCACCCAGCCCAGAAGGCTCCCCACTCACCATGCCATCCTGAGCTGAAAACCATATGAGGACTTTCTTAAGAATAGATGGTTAGCACAGGATTCTGTGTGTCACTGTTGGAACAAGCCCCACAGAGGCTCTTATAGCAATGACTAATTTCCAGGTATCAATAATTACACTTTGTATACGCATACCATTCCTGTAGGGAAGTAAACAAAACTAAGCCTGTGTAGCCAGTTATCAGGTAAAATGCAAAGGGAAGAAAGGAACCTTTGTCTATACCCTTCATGGTATTTTTTCCTACATCTTTTAATAACTTTAGTGTTTGGAGTGCCAAAGTACTGCTGAAACTCATAGAATTGCATTGTATAAAGTTACTGCAGTTACATTCATTATTTCTGATTATCAGAAAGAACAACTTTAATCTCAAAACATATACTGAGTGTTGAGGAAAAATCTAGGGCACAAGAATGTTCAGAATAGCTTTAAGCTACAAGGCAATGACAGTTTCTTCTCCATCTATAAAAGAGGATTTCTTTTCATGTATCCAAGATGATACCCTACTTTTCAGCTTTAAAATTCAACAGCTTTTTCTTATAAAAAATAATAAACCTCTCAAATCCTTTCCCAAAATATTAACTAGTAAGTGGATTGTCTTGAGGTTCTCTGAATCATCTCTTGGGAGATGCCATGACTTCCTAAGTTACACTGCTGCCAAATATTTTTGCCAAGTGAAAGGAGAACTGGCATTCACAGTCAGGAGCAGCACAAGAGATAAATTGTCCTCAATTACTATGATTTCAGATTTTATAATATTCTGAAGTCAAATCTAATCTAACTAATCTAAACACTTCCTTTCAGTGTAAAAAATATGATTCTTAAGGAATGCTTATTTATGAATATGTTACTCTTTTAACCTGGGCAATTGAAGTACAGCACCAATTCATCCTTCATCTCTGCTTATGCATGGAATTCACTGTTGATTTCAAATATGAACCTGTTGGTATGGACTGAGTGTAACTCTATACTGAACTACAAAGATGTTATTCAGTTTGCCAAAATTCCATTAATTTTTATATTAAGGGATCAATTTTCTTTTTTTTTCTTAATTCTGGTAGTTTTTAGCTTAAATAATCCTTTGACTTTGCCTTGTAAGTACTATCAAATTCTTAAAAAGACAGAATTAGCACACTTCAAGGATTAAGTCTGAATTTAAATATTTAGCACTTCGCATAAAAGTGACCCAGTTTCAAAAATATTATCAGGAAAATTCCACATATGGCTGCAAAGCTGGCATTGCTTTCTATGTATGATTACTTATACCATGAGCAATTTCCAATCTAATTCAAGAGAATCTATGAGAAATACTAGAAATATGTTTCTCCACATGCATCTTTTAGGAACCAATTTAGGGTATTTCAGAAACGTGCAATCATACAGAAAACCAGACTTTAAAATTTTTATTGATCCTGGGGACTAGACATCTTCATTTTGATTGTGATACATGGCTATGACTTTCATCATCATGTTAGTGATTAACCAGGAAGACTCCCATTCCAAAAAACATATTTGATGGTAGTCTAGCTGAAGCTAATAAAAAAAATTTTCGCTTTGAGTTGCTAGGTTTGAGATGGAGAAATTCTGAAATGACAGGAAATATAAATCATTGCTCTGGTCTTTAAAAATGAAGTTACTGAAGAACATTATGACATTGGAGTTTTAGGAAAGTGTTTACTACATTTATCACAGTGGATTTTGACAAGCACGACCACCAGGATTTTCAAAGCGGCTTGTCTGGGCAATGGCTGGAGCCTCATCATAGAAGATGCAATGCGATGCCATTCAGAGTGACCTGGAAGAGCTTGAGAAGTGGACCTATGCGAACTTCATGAAGTCCAGTAAGAACAAGTGCAAGGTGCTGCAGCTGGGTGGGGCAACCCCGGTATCAACACAGGCTGGGGAATGGACAGATCAGAGCAGCCCTGCCCAAAAGGACTTGGGGGTGCTGGTGGGTGAGAGGCTGGACATGACCCAGCCATGGGCACTCACAGCCCAGAGAGCCAAACGTGTCCTGGGCTGCATCCAAAGCAGCGCAGCCAGCAGGGCCAGGGAGGGCATTCTGCCCCTCTGCTCTGCTCTGCTGAGACCCCACCCACAGTGCTGCATCCAGCTCTGGGGTCCCAGCACAGGAAGGACATGGACCTGTTGCAGTAGTTACAGAGCAGGGCTGTGAGGATGACCAGAAGGATGGAGCACATCTCCTGTGAAGAAAAGCTGAGAGCTGGGGTTGTTCAGCCTGGAGAGTAGAAGGTTCTGGGGAGACCTTATTGTTCTAGTACTTAGAGAGGTTAGATTCAGACTAGATGTAAGGAAGGATTTTTTTACCATGAGTGTGGTGAAACCCTGGAACAGGTTTCTCAGAGAGGTAGAAGATAACCCATCCCTCGGGCTTATTCAAGATCAGGCTGGACCAGGCTCTGAGCAACCTGATCTAATTGAAGATCTCCCTGCTCATTGAAGGACTAGTTGACCTTTAAAGGTCCCTCACAACTCAAATATTGTACGATTCTATGAAGAGAGGAGACAGACAGTGCTGCAGCTCCCGCAGAACAAGCTTCACTGTGCACAGGCCCATTGGGCAAAGAGGGATTCAAAGCCACCCAGTAAGTGCTGGAAAGAGGAGCTCTGCTGCTGAAGTGGAAAACTCTGAGCTGGCCCACAGCAGTATGCACATTATGTACACTAGTCATCCCAGTAGGATAAAGCATGTTTGGTAAGTGACTTTTATTTCCTTAATTAATGCAAAATTGACTCAAAAGGTGATAAGGTGATATAGTAAGTTATTAAAAGGACAGGTTGCCATATCTCAGTTACAGTTTTTGAGGGAGAAAGAAGGCTCTAAATGCATGTGGAATAATTACAGAATATAAGGAGGGTACAGTGAAAATGCAGAGTTGCTCCTCATGGGCATCACAGAAAACAATTGGCTTGACTTCTGGACAGGGTACTCCAGGGCACTTCAGGATGAGGGTGAGCCTGCTGCACTTCACACTGCAAGGGCCTTGTAAGGTGACAGACAAGAAAGTAAGAGCTGAGAATTCATATGTACTGGATTTCTGATCGTATGTTTTCATCTGTTAGAAGCATACCATTAATCTCCAATAATAATTTTATTATTGGTATTCCACAGAACATTTATTCTCCTGTCCAATACCAGCAGCTTTGTAAGAGTTGATAAATGTTTGCACTTTACTTTGGATAGGTATGGTTTATAAAAATACTAAGTACATATCTAAAATCTGGGGAGCAACTTGTCACAGAATCATATACATCTTTGGCAAGATCAGAGAGTTTCTTACAAGGGAGAAATCACATTATTTTTCTATCTGGTTGAAATCTACATCTTCTGCAGAAAAGTGTCATCATTGGGAAATGCATTCCTGTTGACGTACTCTAGAAGCAGAGAGAAAAATGAAAGCCACAAAGAAAAAGCTCAGATGAAAATGAAACTGAAGATTTATAACCACAAAGGGGTTAAGAAAGAATGTCTGAAATTACAATCTGACAGAAATATATTTTTTGGAGAAATCTTTGAAATGTTGATGGAATTTCATTAAAAGGAAGGATCTTGTCTTACCTACATGATATAATATTACTCAGTGCAAACTGCTGCACTTTGTAAATGGCGAAAGAAGAGATTAAAATGTGGAAAAGCTCTCAGGTAATAAAGCACATCCTTGAGCCAACAGGTACTATGTTGGTCCACTTGGACTAGTGAGATTCCTTAGTAAAGCACTAGACTATGATATGTGAGTATTTATCTCAGCAAATAGTACTGCACTGTACCATATCTATTATTTATTGTGCAGCAACAATAGGTTATATTGTCACTAGGATGATTGGTCTTTAACATACAGCTTCATATATAGCACCAATTCCACACCAAAAGACCTATCAGCTGAGAGATGGATTGCTATGTTTGTTCAGCCCTTGGAAAAAAACCCACAGAACAGGGAATATGTGAAATGCTGGCCTTCTGCATGTCCTTGTATTTTTTTCTTACTCGTTGTATTTGGATTGGAGAATTCCTCATGCCTCCAGTTTCCTGGGATACAAGAATCAAATTTGGACCATAGAAACAAATTCAATAATTAGCTTTGTTTTCTTAAATACCAGTGTAGGTTGGAAAGACGAGCTTTTCTAGTAGAAATAGGACATCAGAGATAACACTAGGGTTAATGGTCTTCTCTTTGGCTTCATGGAGGTCTGCTGAACGTTGATGGTCTTGTTTGAGGGTGGGGGCATAACTCTGCACTTTCCTGGTGTCCTAACACCAGCGAGGGTGTCTATGTGTCATTGATCTAAGTAAAAATCAGCTTATAGAGGATGCCTTAATCCCAAGAATGTCTTAATAAAATATTTCAGCCAGGTCTAGTGAGAACTCTTTTCCTACACAGCAACAATATTTAGACTTATATACCAGGTAGCTTCCTGTGATGCTGTCTTGGATTTTGCCTTTTTTTCTTTTATATGCTGTCTGTATTCTTCACACACATATTTGGAGCTCTGTAGCCTATTATTGTATCCTAGCTAGTTTTCCCAGTACTTTTCCATGCCCTTTCCCTAGGTAGGAAGACAAATTCCAGAGCTCCAAGCTCCGGGGAATACAAGGCCCCTACCTTATCTTGGTTTTCCTGGGAACCAAGGCTGAGAACGAGGTCTTTGAGACACACTTTCATAAACAAGTACTCCCAGTACTGAGGAGGGCAAGACTTAGAAGGGGCTTGACTTGGGGGAATTGCCTCACCACTTGTCCTCCTAAGTAGTGCTTTTTGTCAATTCTGCTAATTTGCTAAACCTATGAAAACTGTATTCAACCTGTGTGGTTGAGCTTTTGTGGACATCTTTCCATAACTGCCCCTGAAGGCCTTCAATAAAGATCCACTTTTATATTACCTCCTATACTAAATTTATCTTGAGTTTCATTTCCAGGTTGAAAAAGGCAACACCTAGATAAGGTATTGCTGAGACATCCTCTTTACACAATTTGCTTCAATATGCCATTTTGTTGCTTATTCAAAGTAAGCCTTTCCCACAGTCTTACACAACTATTATCAAAGTCTTCCAGTGTGGCAGGTATTTTGTAGTGATGCAAGTTTTCTTTACCAATTATTCTGATGTGGATACTTTACACTTGCATGTGCAGTGACAGGTCACTATTAAGGATTATGACAAATTCAAAACATTTCTGTGAACACAGTAAAACGTCATGCAAAAAGAGCTGTACGTTGGTCACCTTGGGTCTGCTAAGTGCCATCATCACTCAGAGTCATTCTGTTTGCCTCTTATTTGGTGAACACTGGGAAATTATGGAAAGATGGCTTAATAAATATGTGACAATCTATAAGATAGTCACAGAATGAAGTTATGAGATGATCTTTTATCTCTGGGGCACATAAATTGAGCACCTAACTATACCATACCTCATTTGTAGAGTGTTTAGTACCTAAACTTGTCTCCGTAAGAGCTATGAAATCAACTTCTTCGCAGATATTTAACTAAAATAAGAAATCACAGCTGAGGGAAAAAAAGTTACAGTTTCTATAAATTAGCCACTGTGAATTAAACACCATTCTCTAAAACGTGTGGCAACTTCATGGATTGTAACCTGTAGAATGGAAACCTGTATTGCCCCCATTTCAGAGTTTCTCAATATGTTGCATTATTTCACTAATTTATTTTACTCTGAGGATGAAAAATTTGTGCAAAAATCACCTGTTTGTCTAAACCTTTTTTCGTTTCAGAAGGAGATTAATACAAAAAAATTGTAAATTATGAAGACAGGAAAGTTACAAGATAGGGATTTTATTCTCATCCTAACTAGGTCTTGTTACTTTTCTATTTGCTTTGTATTGATGGCTGTTGACATCTGAGCAACAGAAAACAACTTGTCTGGGAAGTTTCTGATATAGGTGTACATGCACTGCATATCCTGGAATTGCCTGGGTTTGCCTGGTTTTGTCTGTTGTTTCTGATTTCCTTAGAAGAGGTTATAACCTCAGAATCAGAAATAAAAATTGCTAGTAACTCTAACAACCACAGTAATTACTAAGTAAGTTCATTTTAATGCCACTGAAGGGCACTTACATGGTTTTGTATATCATTATATAGAAAAAAACCCCTCCACCTCTTCTGCCAGCATATTGAAAGGCAGGCATTCTTTCTTCAAATTCCTGAGCTGCATGCTCAAGCTACCAGGTAAATCATTTGGGCAGTGGTTGAATACACAGCATTAAACTTGTTGCTAAAATTATAACAGCCATGAAGTTCAAATGAAATCTGTTAATCCAGGTGGGGGAGAAGGTTTAAGCAGGAGAAAAAGGATTTGTCATGATTACAATACAAATGTAAGGTTGCAAGGATCTGAAAGAGGTCATCTAGCCCATCCTCCTGCTCAGAGACAGGGCATATCTCTAAGAGATACTTAATCTCTTCTTGAATCACCTTCACGGGAGAATTATGACAAACACTTCATACAATCTGATCCAGGGTTTAACTACATTTAAAGAGAAAGAGATTTTTTAAATCTACAATGTACCCCATGCTATTCTTCAAGAACACATCCAGCCTGAACTGACCGCTGTTTCTGCAAGAGCAGCTTGACAGCAGGTTGTATTAAGCATGGTTATTTTACATATTTTGGGAATTTTCAAGGCACTGTTATCACACATTTCAATATTTTACTTCTCATTTGTGAGTTTGATATTTTGATTATGACATTTAATCTTGCTGATATATTAATTTTTGGGAACTGTAACTTCCTTCTACATGCCCAACACATCTTCTTAAACAGCATGTTAAGAAGAAGAAAAAATGTCTCTTTTAAAATGAAACTTGAAAAAAAAAATCCTGTGAATGAGCTTTTGAGGGCACTCTACAGAGCATCATTGTTAGCAAGTCCAAAGGAGATAAAATGAAACTTGCTTATCTTTCAGAAGCTTTTCTGCCATTTGCCAGGATTTTCATCAATGCTGCACTAAAAAGGAGAAATTCAGTTATACCTTTGTCAGAGGAAATAAGAAAAATAAGAAAGGATCTTTTTTAGGGTAACCTTTGTGACTCCGCTGATGCTTTATAGCACTTTAAAAGTATGTATCGGAAGTTTAGTAACCAGAACTTAATACAAATATTGTTCTTTAAGCTTAAAGAAGAGCACAACTTCAAAATATTTCCTACCCTAACATAAACATAAAAAGCAGTTTTCTTGCCAGTGTATTTTCACTACCTGTATACTACTTAGTACAAGTATAAAAAGCTTAAATATATTTCATTGGGTGGACCCAAAAATATTCTAAGTATTTCTTCTGTCATGCACTTGATGTAGTGAGCTTGGAAACATTTGAACTCAATTATGAATATTTAGACAAAAAACTTTACACCAGATTCACAGTGCATTGAAGCATGCTGTTACTTTCAAATAACTGCTCTCCTGTGCTACCAGCAGCTGTCTGTGACTGTAGCCATGCCAGGCCTTTCAGCCAGCCACTGGATCTTCTTCAAAGGTGCCTCTGTCCACAACTCAGTATGACAGCTTTTATTGCCTCCAGCTTGAGAGAGATGGAAATTCCCCGCCCCCTTGTCCGATCAGAAAAGGAGTTGCCTAAGCACGATGCCTGCTGGAGTCCTTCTACACAAAAGTGCAGCTTCTCCCCATTTATGTTTTGATCCTGAGAGAGGTCTGTGCAGCAGAATCCATTCCAGTACAGTTTATTTCTTAAAAATGGGTAGGATTTCATTGCCACAATATGCCGGTGTTCTTTCAGAGTTGCCCTCCTACACACTGAATCTAAAGGAATCCTTGATTTCAAATGACCTCAAAGTAGCAGTTCAGCTGCAACTGTACTGATGTAAACATCTGCTTTGACTGGGAATTTATTGCAATAAGTTCTTCAAATCAACATTTCATTCTCATTGCTTTGGCAAAGTGAGGAGTGGTAAGACATTTGCCTAAGGACTGGAAGACAGTAGGGTTGTTCAATTTTATAAGTTTCACCATCTCTGAAACCCAGGAAAAAGGAACACAATTTGACTATAACCCTTTAATACAAAAAATAACACATGGATTGTTTTACAAAAAAAATGTGGGACATTAATAACTTTCAGCTTTTGTGGTTGTTGCAATAAGTAGTTACAATGTCTTCTATGTTTTTTTTTAAACTTTGAGGACAGAAACATAATGCTTCCTGTGCTTATAAATTATAAGACCTCCCTAAACACAAATAACATTTGTTACAATACTCCTAAAAGTCTTAATTTTGATACATACATGCAACTTAATTTGTCAAATGCACAATTGATCAGAATGGTCTGCATGTATCATTTCTCTCTAGTTTCCAAGATGAATAAATAGGAAATGAAGTGAGATTTGCAATGGTATAAAAGTTAATAAAACTTTTCAAATGTATTTTTTCTCTGACATTAATGAAGAAGTAAACATGCATGAATCCACTGGCATGCAAATTTATTATTTTATCCAATGAATCTGTCAAATTATTAGACAACAAATTCATTTTAAGAAGTTAATTTTATGTAGCAGTGATTCTTTTTTAATAAAGCAACTTTTACTATTTTTTCTTTTTTTAGAAGACTTGAAAGTTTGCTATATGAAAAAACACAGGGAACAAAAACACGCCTGACTGTTCTGTAGAAGGGTACGGATGAAAAGCTCTGTTTTTATAACTTCGATTTTAAAAAGAGTTTTATCACGATTTTTACTTCATCAAATTATACAGCATTATAGTTACAAATGCGCTCCAGCTGCACAGTGAGGGTACTAGTAGAAGGATATCTACTGTCAGAGGTCTATGCTAGTGCTTGGAAGAAACCTTGGGATTGCTGTGCCATCATACTCATTTCAATGTTTCTGTCTCCAGGATTTGTGTAACCAAATCCACTGCCTGTCTTCCTTTAGAATAAGTATACTTTTAGCTTGAATTTAGGCCCTGACTATCATATGATTGAGGAGCTGCAAACAACCCTTTTTGCGTTTTTTTCACTTGAATGTTGAGGAACAGGCATTTTCAGGATAGAGCTCTGTGTCCTCCGAGCATATTACCAAGCCCAGTGTCTATTTGGGTGTTGACACACTACTATGCCATGAAGTTCTAGCTAGTTACACAAATATTACACTGGATGTATGAAAGGACATCAAAAAGGGATGAAACCACAAAACAAGCACATTGACAACCTACATTAATTCAAATTTCAACATAATTATGTACTAAAGTGCTGTGTGTTCAGACCAAAGTACCTCACGTATGAGCATGTGGTTTTGCTAACACTGTGTGCTACTAGTGCAGAAACCTACAGACAGCTATAGAATAACCTTTAAGGACAAGTAAAGAAACCCCTCAGTTTTTACAAGGCAGAATAGCTGTACATGATTTGTTGCAGAAGCCTCACTGGTGGTGCAAAGATGGGATGAAAATATTAGATTAAGCTGTAAAATAGATGCATACATGCTAAAGTTACTTTCACAGGTGAGATGTAACAGGGTATTTCCTTCTGACAGAAGAGTTAAATTATATAGTAGAAGGATGTAAGAAATGGGTGTTTATCACTCAGTCAAATTGCCTGACTGGAACACTGTTTTACCACAACCCCTCTGAGATTTCCCATGAAGACCTGGAGAGGAGTGCAAAAGGGAGAAGTGAAGGCTAAATATAAATAGCCACAGTATAGTTGATCTGGGCTAACCTGTAGGCAGCAAGAAGCATGGACACATGTTCATCTTCTCCTAAGTTTTTTTCCAAAGCAGTTTGCTATCTAGTAGGAATTCTGCCTGTCTGTAGTACAATCAGTAGGGAAGCATAATGAAATATGACCCCAGACAGATAGCTGCCTTGGGCCAAACACTCAGCAGCAGCATATGGAATGAGTAAGAGAATACGTAATGTATGTGCCACAGCAATAATGACCACATTGCTGTCTACTGCAATAAGCACACCAAGCTTTCTTATTCTTCAGCGCTTCCTCTATTATTCTGTGACTTTTGAACTAGTGTAATTTTTTCTTGGACTGTCATTTTCAACTTAGGGACATATTATAACTAATCCCATCAAGTGCACAAGTAGCTATGAATACAGGGAAGAGCAAAAGATGTTGTCACCACTACTACAAAGGCAGAGCTGGAGCAAAGGGCATGGTAAGAGAAAGAGGTATGCTTTTCCCAAAAGCACTTCTTCTCTCTCATGTCCCCTAGCTTGAAAAGATTGAAATACATTCACAGTCTTTTCACTTCTTGACTCCTTAATCTAGTACCTAGCAATGTTCTGATTTTCTGCATGCAGAAGCTCTTTAGAGTGCAGCTCAATCTGGAATAATAATGCAGTAAATGAAATAACAATTTTATTTCTATAGTTGCATTTGCTTTGGGGACAACTTTGCTCAGTGATTACTTTTCTCCACACTTTTGGCTGACCATTCAAACCAGTAGAAGTGTACTAAAACTTGTGGAGTGTTGGTCTTTGCACATGTGGAGTGATGGTGTTTGCAAGAGCAGAGATCAGTGATCCTGGGTAGTTTACTGACAGCTCTGTTAAATTAGACCTATGACAAGCATGTTTGAGCTTTACAACAATGGTTTCAGCACCTACATTCTCTATGCAGAGAAAGCTATTATGCTTAGACATATTTGTTTAAATCTGAAAATCTAATCATCTGTGCTGTTTCTAATATATAATTAGTTAATTATAATCCCAAAAGCATTGTTACTCAAATTAGTCATATGTTAACTTGTTGAAGATAACAAACAGATTTGTAGACATTTAAAACAATGGAATCTAGAATGCATGTGTGGAAGACAAAAGGTTAGTTATTAAACTCTGAGTGCCCAGTTGAAAACATTCTGACTCTCAGATAAGGCAGATATGCAAAATTATGACTAACATGAAATCAAATCTTTATGTATTATAATGCAGCAGGAAATACATTGAAGTATTTTATCTTCAAGTAAGGCAGTTCTCTTCTTATTACTTTCTGATACTCCTGTATAGCACAATTACTCAGGAAGTGCTGTGTCCGTCAGGGGGTAGTTTTAAACAGTGATACAATACAGATGAAGAGATGCTTAAAAGGAAAAAAGAGCAGGAAGGGCTCTGTGAGGCAGCTCAGCTGAACTGTTTTCACCAAGGTAAGGAAGTGGACAAGAAGAGTCTATCTGTCTAAGTGGGCAACTGGGCAAACTACTTCAGGGTCTTCTTGCATATTTTCTAATCCTTAAGTGGAAGAAATCATCTATTATTATTAAATTTGCTTTTTTTTTTGGTAACAGGTTCTCATGAGGACCTGAGAAGATACAGTTGCATAGTGTCTCCTTTTAAAATTTGTTTCTATATAATAAATAAGTTGACTTATTTTTTTTAATCTTACAAGTGACCACACGTTCCTTTAACCTGACTGTTGGCTGCCCTGTATACACATTTGATACCAGATGCATTAATGGAAAAAGAAAAATAGTTTCAGTGTTGAGCTTTAAAAAGAAATAATTTCATATCAGTATGATTATAAATGTGTACTGTGATAAATCATATTTGTTCATTAGTGCTGTGAAATAGTTAGAATACTTAATTATAAATTATTTCTAAGTTATCAAGCAGTTTTTATATTGAAATACAGCAAATTAAAACTTTTAATTGTGTCTGTGTGAAATGAAAGCAGATGCTAGTGTTTGTTAAAGGCTGAAGAATTCCTGCTAACAGTTGAAACATAACTGGTGCATGATCGTTTTCCACTGTTGTAGATGACTTGTCCAACAGCAGCCAAGGTTTTGAACTGAATGCCAAAGCTTCAGTAATTGTATTATTTTTCTGTATTGGCAAGAGCAGTATGTACTGATGCTCTTGATGCATAGAAAGTAAACACATACGGCTCTTGGAATTCTGTAAACATTACTTCAGAAGCCATGAATATGCCTTCTAGAAAATGATCAGAGTAATTCTACGCTGGGAGCCAATAAAATTTATATTATCTATAATAAAATTTTCCTATACCTCAATTAAAAATGCGTAACTAGATTTTGGAACTCAAAGCTTTCATTCTTCTATTTAACACTGGATTGAATATATATTAATATTAATGGAAATTTTGAAGAGCTATGTATTTAGTATACTAGGTAAGAAAGACCTGGTACTCAGGAGCAAGTTTTGGAAGCTTTTTCTTTATTAAAAAAAAAAAAAGAATACATTCTTACAAAACCCCAACCAGTTAGGGATCTTTAATTCCACAAGAAAACTTCCTATAATGCTTTTCATAGATATAAAATACTTTGAATTTATTTACTATTAGCCGTGTTCGTTTTCCGGGTACAAACAAGCAGTTTTCTGGACATTGCTGACTTGCTCTGTGAAAGCTGCTATGTGTATTTAATGACAATAACAAAAAAATCTCAGTTAACACAGCATATACAGCAAAACAGTAATTGTGGGGCTTACTTTCATAAGTCAAATTCAAGTATGTGTTTAAAGTTTAGAATATTTTAAAATGATTTGCTGGACTAAGGTCAAAGTGTTTCAGAGATTTCAGGGTTACGTCCAGATATATGTGTGCTTAAGACCTATTTTATTTTAGAGTAAAACCTGATCTTGTAAACACTTAAAGTTGGGTATATTTTTCTAGGATACAGCTTTGTTACCTAAATGGGATGATTTGTTTGTAAAAGTAGTCATCTATTCCTGCAATGACAGGAGTCAAACAATTTTCCAGAAAAGCGTATATAGTTTACCACTCACATGTTAACATTTATGGAGTACACAAAGCAAATAATACGAAAAATAATGTATCGTTTCATATTCAACTATTCCAAATGAGGCACTTTTCCATTATTCTGCATCTGACCTGAGAATCTGAATGGTTTTTTTTCACATTATATAAAAACATCAGGGAAGGTTTAATCAAACTGATCATAAATAAAACAGTGCAGGTGACCACAAAGGGTTTCACAACCACCGTATATAGGGTCACAAGAGAGTGGACTTTAGTCACAGCAATTTTCCATCCTGGCCACAATTCAAGTCCGTAACTTTCCTTGAAAGTTCAATGACAAAAGTGTTGTTCGACTTGGGTTGTTTTTCAGGCAATACAAATAAGTTTCCAAGATTATTGATTAAAACACAGGACCTCATTAGACAAGCTAAGTTCCTGAGAGCAGACAGTGTTTCTGATAAGCTCAAGAACAGCTTAGCTCAGGTGCTGTTCATCAAGGCCTAATGAGTATTTCTGAGATCATAGTGTGGTGGGGGAGGTTGTACCACCACAGCTGCTACTCTACATGAACAAAGGCTGTAGGAATTGGGAGCCCTGATTTCTTGACTCTGACTTTCCAGGTGTCATAGTGATTTCAGTATGAAACTGACAGTGGAGGCTGCGGGAAGAGTTGAGGCTAGGAGTGTGACAGGCTGACTGGGAGGGCACAGCTCTCAGTGGGGTGGCAGGGTGTCAGCTGTCATTCTGTATCACCCATTGATGTGTGGATTGGGGGATTATTTTTACTAGACTGGCTTTTGCTTGGCAAGTAATTAAGGAGTTTATTGTGATGCTGTTCAAGGTCACCAGAAGCTGTGCAGGAAGGACAATTTTAAACCGGTGGTGGATTCATCATGTCAGGAACCGCCCTCGGAGGAGAAACCCAAGAGGCAATGTATAACACAGTGGCTTGCCTGGGATGCAGAAGTCACAATAGGGAAATGTGGAACATAAAGTGTGTTTTATTTTTATTTAAGCTGTATAAAGACACAGAGCATGAGGCAAGATCATAGAATTGTAGAATGTTAAGGAATTGGAATGGACCTTAACTATCATCTGGTCCCAAATCCTCTTCCATGGGGCAGAGACATCTTACTAGACCAGGTTGCTCAAGGCCTTATTCAACGTGGCCGTGAGCACTAACTGGGTTGGGACTTAACCTACAACCACCCTGGGTAACTGTTCTAATGTCTCACCACTCTCACAAAGAATTTCTTTCTAACATCTAACCTAAGTTTCCCCTCTTTCAATCTGTACCCATTATTCCTTGTCCTATCACTACAATTCCTGACAAAGAGCCCTTCTCCAGCTTCCCTGTAGGCTCCTGAAATGGATGGATGCTGTTGACAGGGCAGCCTTCACAGAATCACAGAGTATTCTGAGTTAGAAGGGATCCACAAGGATCATCGAGTCCAACTCTTAGCCCTGCACAGGACACACCCAGGAACCGTATGCCTTCCTTGGACACAAGAGGTGCTGGCAGGCTGGGGAGCAGGACGACTGCTCCCAAGCTGTTCTGCTGTGCACATGGGAGCCGCACGAGCAGGCAGCAGGTAGATAAAGCTATTACATTAACGCTCCAGAGCAGCTCGGCCACCATCTGGTGCCGCAGGGGCGCGGGTGTGTGTGTGTCGCAGGCCAGGGCAGGTCCCCCAAGCGGGGCCGGGCCCCCGGCCGGAGCCTCCGCCGGTGCC